>JBBPOF010001147.1:0-12330 GCA_038091315.1 Porphyrellus cyaneotinctus | reverse complement strand
GAGGTGACACGCTCTTCATAATCCGAGGTGGACAGCCACTGGGGGGGGGGGGGGGGGTGGTTGACCTCTTATACAAGGGCGAGCGAAAGCGTTGAGCCCATATCCAAACGAGGAGGAGGTACGTCGTCTTCCAAGTAGTGAGTGAGCCGTGTTGGATCGGTGAATCGGGGAATCTCAGAGACCGTGGCCAGATTCGTATTCGTGGGAAGATACACGACGGCAGATTTGCATCGTGTCAGCGGGTGCAAGTGAGATCCGTCGCCATCGGGAGATACGGCACGGTCAACCCATCCCATTCCCGCTCCCCCCCTCCTCCTCCTCCATCTCCTCGTCAAAACGACTCACTGTGATCGTCCTTGCTTTTTTTTTTCTTTTCTTTTTCATCTCGATATCGTCCTGATTTTTTTTTTCCTTCTCTCGGTCGTCGTTGCGATCCCCGTTGCAGTGCTCTATTTCGCTTGGCAGCACACGGAATCTCACTTGGTCAGCTATTGAAGAGATCTGAGTACATCGTAGTGCGTCGTCATCGTCATCGGCGACATCTCGTTTCGATTCAACGTTATCATCCTAGCTTACTACACTCACTCGACTCAGAAATGGCCTCCTCGCATGCCCACCACGCCCATCCCCACCGTTATGCCCCGCACCCAAACACCCACTCAAACTCAAATACCCATCCGTCCCACGTGCCCAGCAGCGATTTTCGTCTTCCCCCGCTCAAGAGCCTCAATTTTCAGTATCGGTCCCCCCAGCAGCACGACGCACCCACCACCCAAGACCAGTCGTCCTATGCCCCATTCGACGTCAGCCAGGACGTGAACGCGTCCGCCCAAAGCCATGCGCCAGCCGCCCCCTCCGCTCCGGCCACCAACGGCACGTCCTTTTCGGCGTTTGGTTACCCGACACCCACACCGACATCCGCGACATCGGCACCCGCCTACGTCCACCGACAGCCATTTGCGTTTCAGAACCAGGCATCCTCCCAGAGCCACGATCATGACACCTGGCAGCAACCCCACCCACCAGCCTCGGCTCATTCCCAGACGCCATCCCAGATGCACGCCCAAGTGCCTTCGAGCCAGACGTCGTTTACGCGCTCGACCCCACTCATGCCCACAACCGTCGACCCGCCCAACACAGCACCCGCGCGTGCGTCCCCAGCCTTTCCTGCCCCGCCTCCAAAACATCGTTCGACTTATCCCCCTCCGTCCTCATATACTTCAAACGCGTCCCACTCATACTCGCCTTCCTATCCCCCTTCTTCCACCTCCACCTCCGCGCCGTACACCCCCTACAACACTTCTCCCGGATACACAGCAAACTCAACTTCTCCCACATTCAGTCCCTCTACCTCCCCGTCTTACGCTTCCGCCTCGGCGAATACTTCCACCTCATACCCCTCTCACAGTGCATATCCGACCCCTACTTCCGCTTACCCACACCCGCCGCCTTCTCCCACTCCAACACCAACTCAGCCAACCCAGCCACACCCGCACGCACACTCATCGCCCCATTACGTGCCCCCACCTACCTCCGCTGCCGCCTATGCATTCGAAGATACCAGGTCGAGCACCACGTACGAGAGCCAACCACCTCCTGTGCGCGGACATCCCCAAGTACAAGACCCCCGGTATGTAATCCCTCGTGCTGCGTCCACGTGTGCTCACACATCGTCCGATTCGCCATTCTCAGTGACTCTCGCGTTCCGATCCAAGATCGCGCTCGATACACACATGCGCAACCTAAACTTGCTGATGCCCGCATAGATTCTCGCCACGAAATGTACCCTCAACCTTCTGCCCCAACGTCCGTCCCTACACCCGCAGCTGTCGATGCAAGGCACTCCCAGTCGTACTCTCAACACGAAGCCCGTCCCGGATATCTCCATCAACCGGACTCTTCGCGTCCTGGGACATCTTATTCCCAGGGTCAACCCCCTCCACACGTGCCATCTCAAACCCAGTCCGAGGTAACTCGTACTTACCCTCCAGAGCCACGTGCCGGCGCATATACCCAGAATACAAAATATACATACCCTCAGTCACACGCCCCAGAGCCTTCGACGCGCGCAGCTGCTGGCTACGTTCAGGATCCTCCCACTCGCGTCGGTTATCCTCCAGAGGGTCCAACGCGCCATCCTCACGCACACGAATCGCGCACTGGTTACACTCATGGCCAAGAATCTCATGGCAGTAATAGAGGAACAGGTGCTCCGTATGTCCCAGAGACGAGGCAATCGTCTGGATATGTGCCTACTCAGGATACGAGGCATGGGTATGGCACTTCTGATGTGTCTGCCGTGCCACCCTCCTTTGTACCCACCGAACAAAGGCATGGTCCACCTGCACCTCAGTACCTTCCCAGTAATGCTGATCATCGGTCCTCGTTTGGTGATTCGCGTTCTGCTGGTGCGTATCCGGGAAATAGCGAGCCTTCTCGGGGCGGATACACCGCGCCTGATTCCGTCTCTGTCCCAGCGATCGTGCCCTTGCCACGCCCTCCGCCTCCCCCGCCACCTCCATCACAGCATCACACCCCTCGGCAGAATGGACAACCTCACGGTTACTCAAGTTTGTCACCGTATCCACCCCAACATACAGCACCAAATTATGCTGGATCTCCAGCATCCGCGAGTACCGCCCCAAGACATTCGCAGTCGCATTCCTATATACCACAACAACAACCTGCACCGCATCCGTCGCATTCGTCTCATGTATCCCAACCTTCCCATAGCCACCCACCTTCCCAGGCTGTCCATTCCGCACATCCGACTCAGACGCAACCGCAACCATCACACTCACTTCCTCATTCGCAAGCACAGCAACAGATGCATCATCCCGAGCCCCCGCGACCCGCCTATGTTTCTCCGGCAGATACCATGCACGCTAGGGAAACGAGATTCTCAATGACTACCATAGCCGAACAGGAGCGCCAGCGTGAACAGCGTGAAAGGGAAAGAGAACGTGAACGTGAGGAGCGCGAGCGAGAAAAGGAACTTGAACGTGAGAGGGAACGCGAGAAACGCGAGAGGGAGAGTCAAAGAGAGCGCGAAAAGGAGCGGGAGCGACTAGCGGAGCTAAGAGAAAAGGAACAGAGGGAGAGACAACGTGATCGAGAGAGGGAGGGTGTCATGCATGAGGTGTTGAAGCACTGTACGGTGTTGTACAACTTTGCGACGCGATACGGTGAGTGGCCATTTGCTCGTTATCCTCCTCCTCTGACCATTTTCCGGACCACGGGCTTTTTTTTCATGGCATACCATGTAGCTGAACTGCAGTCATCGACACCTCTAGCGCAACCATCTCCGGAAGAGCTTGCGGAGATGACTCATCATGCACAAGAAGTCGTTCGTCTTCTTGAATCGTTACGATCACCCTCTTCAGGCAAATTAGCAAATGCATCTACTGCGTCATCGTCACTAACTCCTGCGCCTCATTCGTCCATCACATCATCCGCATTTGGTGATAGAACGAATTCTCATGCCGCATTAACTGCTAGTTGTTCGAGTGGGGCACCGATCGATCTTGACACGCGCGCTCCCAAACGACCCTGGGAAGAGACGCAGAGTACCCTTCCTCACGTCTCTCAACTCCACCTCTCGAACTCACCCGCTACTACAGGTCAAGCGGGTGGACAAACGACTGCGGAACGCAGTGCTGCCGAGAAAGATATGGAAATTATCCGCACCAAGCGCGCGCTCACTACAAGTCTGGCTGCCGCAGCCGCAGCCGCTGGCGGTACTGGCTCTGTGTCCGGGGCTGTTGGAGGCGCGGTCGGCACTGGCAAGAACAAGTACCGAAAGAGAAGCGTAAGTGCTTTTCATGCATTTCCATGGATTCAAGGCCATCACTGAGTGAGCTTGCATAGCGCGCAACACCGCCTGGCAAGTGTCATTCGTGTAACATCAGAGAAACGCCAGAGTGGCGGCGAGGCCCGGATGGTGCCCGGACGCTGTGTAACGCTTGTGGTCTTCGTGCGTACCGCCGTCTGCCATGACATGTGACCACTAGCACTCAACTTGGTTCCCTCTCAGATTATGCCAAGCTCGTGCGCAAACGCGACAAAGCACTCGCCACAGATGGCGGATCCGGAGCGGCGATGCGCATCGACATGGACATGCTCCGTGCCTCTACCCGCGCTGCAGAGAGCGAAAAGGCTGCCCGGGCTGCTGCAACAGCGAACGGGGCCAATGCCAGTGGGAGTTCTGGGAGCAGCTCCAACGAAAACACAGACATGGACAAGATGAGCGTGCATACGGGTTCCTTCCAGATCGTGTCTATGAACATGAGCGTGGACGGCGAGTCGGGGTCGGGACAGGGACAACAGGGTCCTTCCAAGACCCAATCCCGTACCCAATCGCAGCAAGCACCACCGCAGCCGCAGCCCTCGCAACCGTCGACGACACAGCTCCCGCCGCCTACAAGCGCTTCGGGGACACCGCATCTCCATCCGCACGGGATGGGGTCTGGACAGGGTCACCCCTTGCCTTCCCCGCACGCGCAGAGCAACGCGCATTATTCACATTCGTCGGGTCAGACAAGGACGCATGGCGGACCGCCGCCGCCGCCATGGGCAGGTAAAGCGTACGGACAGGACTTGCAGCACGCTCAACAATCGTTTATCCGAACGTCACACTCGGTATCGAGCGGTGCGTCGCCACCTAGGTGATCGTCGGTGTTGCATATTCCGTTTGAAGAGGAACGAGGAGGCACAAAGAAAAAACAATATGAAATGAAAACAAAAGCTGAAGAAGCTGAAGACATGCAGTTATACCTGTTTTCGAATCACATCTATCATATGTTTCATACCTTATGTCGAGGGCCTCTTGTGCTCGTGCTTTATATGTTCTTTCTCGGTTTTTGGACTGGGTGCTTTCATCTGATGTTGTTGTTTTTTGACGTGTTGTTTTCGCACATCGTTCCTGCACGCGATTATCGCCCCCCTAATTATTGTGCATCATGTATGAATTTGTAGATCCGTCGACATGGCTTTTTTTTTTGGACTCCTCGTCAGGAGAAGGGAGTGTCTCGATTTTTTTAGGAATACTTATTACTTAGCCATGGCGGCTCGGTTCATCTCCAACTCGATTGCATCGCTATTCATCCACGGTTTTACGCACATACTTGATACTAGCTATTTCATCGTACGGTAGGGTATCGTATCCCATATGCAGATGTCACGATGCGTTGCACATCGGGACGCCCCAAGTTGACTGCGCGATCGTGATTCGTCCCGCCCGTCTTGGTTAGACATTGTATTGGACACCCGTGACTGTCATCGATCGTGTCTCCCTCGTCCATGATGCTTGGTGAGTGACATACGCGGGAGGACCGCGTATCGATCGGCGGGTGAACCCAATTTCGGATTATCCGTCTATCCATCTATCCAGGGATTCTATACATCCACGCCACACGAGACAGCGCGTGTTGGGGTGTTCAGAAAAAAAAAAAAAGAAAAGGTGATCGAGGTAAACCATACGTCCAAAGCGGTCATCGCCATCGAGTTCCGAGGGGGTGTTCACGCTCTCGTTCTTCTTTGGTATCCATCTCGTACTATCGGTTTCCGTCGGGCGACAGGGCGCAGGGGTGGGGGGGAGCCGTGGGGGATAGCGATGAATGTGACAGTGTATAGAGTGGAGCCGTCTCGTCATGATCCCTTGTTATTTTGAAATGCCAGGTGGTCGAGTGCCATTGCATGAGATCCATCGTGCGTTCCTCGTCGTTCTGGGCGCTGACACACCCAAAGGGACAGCGGTGACCGGCTTTTGATTGGGGGACGGTCGCACTTGGGCGGTGGGCACATTTGTACCGCCAGACGTTGATGTGGATGATCGTGATGGGGTGCAAGGCGTAAATGAGGAAAGCGTGAAGAAGAAAGACGGGTCGAACGTGAAGCGGATCGATGCGAGTTGAACTGCGTCCATCTTCAGCGATGGGCTTGCTCAGCCACGTCGGCCGAGCAGCAGCACATGGGACCGAACGTGTGCAGCCACGAACACTGAAGAACGAGAACGAGGTACGCGGACGTAGGCTGTGCGATGCCAAAAAAAAAAAAGGATAGAGAGAAAGGAAGCATTTTCCGAAAGAAAAGACCTTTCCGGGACGGCGTGGACAGATACGGTACCTGTTGTTGCCTCGCGTCGTATCGCCGTGACATGGGTACGAACACGAGGGGGTTCGTGATGGCACGCGTCCGTCGAACTGTCAAAGTGGTGCCCTAAGTCGGGTGGCGTTCCACCTCAGCTGAAACAGGACGCCCTTGATGAGGCCGCGGACGCGGGCTTGGAGTCCGAGTTCTTGTTCAGAGAATGAAGGCGACGAAACGCCACAAAGTGTGCAACGGTTTTCTTTTCTTTTTCCTCCGACGCCGCATGCCCGGCAAGTGAAGCAGCGGGGGTGAACCCATCGACCTGGATGGGAGAAGTTAGCCCTACATGGAAAGCGGGGGGGCAAAGTTGACTTGGAGTAGGTCAACGTGATCTAGGATCTGCGTTGCGTTGGTTTGGTGACCAGAGTGTGAGACTGTTTTATGACTCGGCGCTACTCGATCGATAAGTCCGCGTGACCCAAGATCCCGAGGAGCATCTTTCTGCGCTCGAGGCTCGCCAACTTGGAGTGTGTTCGAGTCAATTCACTATGAAGACAAGTCGGTGGTCAACTTGAATGTGCCATCGAGTCGTCGTTGCCTTCAATGCACTCTCTAGTTGTCTCGAGATCTCGTGGTACAATCTCTTGCTGCTTCTCCAGCTCGAAATGGCAGTAGGCAACCCAGGTCCCACGCAGTCTTCGCAACTTCGCTTCCCGCGTTCTCAAACCAAGTCCTATATTTACGCCGGCGGCGGTAAGGTGGAAATGACTGTTATCATAAAGATACCAGAAGATGGAAAGGTACGCGAACACGCGAACGCGAGACACTTCATTTACCTTATCACGATATTCCCGGATGCATTCGACTCAAACGAAACCATCGCTGAATCCCCGGTCTCATTCATCTCCGTATATCCAAACCGGTCCGATGATTACCTAGTGGATGTAACACAAATTAACAATTTCAGGCTCACCGCGGCACATGAAGCCAAAAGTCCAGTGTGGTGGTTCTGTAGAGTGTACCTGAGCGTGGCCACGAGGAAGCCTTCGGTGAGATCGAACGTAACCAAATCTCTAGGCAAGGAATCGCCTAGCGGTGGGCGCTAAACGCTCTTTTGGGTCTATACTGTCCCGCGACGCAACGGTGATCGAGTTGAATATAATTCCGCGGAACAATGCGACACATCTATGCCAAGAGACACATTTGAGCCGATCTTGACATCTGTATCGTCTGGTGATCGTGGTGACTCGCTTTGACATCCTCAACACGCTCTATCCGATCAGTTTCAAGTTGACAACACATAGGCCATGTTTAGCCGTGGAGTTGGCGACGATTGACGCTATGTCAGAAATTATGCGTCGCAAGAGATCGAGAATTTGACTAATTTCACAGCGGGACGAAACAAGACTCGATCTGAGTTAGTTAATCAACAAGCAAGTGACGCTCGGTTATCTCAGTCTGAGTAATGGCATTTCCCAAGCTACAGAACACGACGATAAGCCATACCCGGGCGTGGAAGGAGTGTGTTACAAAATACCTTGCACTCAACATCGATGACTCAGTGTCAAGCCCGGCGCTCGTCATGTCTTGCGATTATACGGGATGAGAACGCGCGGAGAATAATTCACATATCTATCCTTCTGAAATGGGAGGCTGTCAGTTTCAGGGATTATCAGGGAAAATGAATGTGGCATTTATGTGGGGTACGGGGAGATTTGGAATGGCATTCGATTCGACTGGTCAATCCCGACTGATGGAATTTCAGTTTTCAAAGGATGGGAGCGACTGCTTACGAAAGCACAAGTCAACTCACTCACAAATTTGAACATACCCGTTTAACTCGTCCGCAAGTTAGAACGGATGCACAGAAGTTACGTTCGTGCAGCACAATCTATTTCTTCAAAACCTCTGAACCTTCACCAAGCGAGCTCGACTATATACCCACCCATCCCGTAAGTTTACCTTGAGACTGTTCAAGTTGTCGAATAACCGATATCATTGTATTCTAGATTGTATCGTAGATTGTTGAGAGCACATAGGAGACTCCCGATCGAGATGCGTTCACTCGGAGATGCGTATGTCAAGGATGGTAGGTGGTGCAGCCCTACGATCTTGCTATTGGCCAGTTTACTCACGAATTACTACAAAGAGTTCCGCCGCCACCGACAAGCTACAAATCCTGTCCATGTCATGGGTTTTCTAACACAGTGGAAGATGTACCTGGACGAACTACCCCATGACCCGAGTGCTGATAACTTTAAGAAGCTTGATCCCACCGTGTTCGAAAAGGTACAGCTTCCCACGTATCTTGCAGCAGCGACGCATTCACTTGGCACACACACTTTAGATGTCTGCGGAGCAGCTGAGACAATTGTACGAGCTCATGCATGCGTCAAAAGGTGTTTGGAAACCCGTCAGCGAAGATGGGTTTAACCCAGAACACGGCACATCGTAATGACAGCCATTCACACGGTTTCGTACACACCTGGTTTCATTATCCAGCAAATATCCTAGATGATACATTGTCCGAAACTACGTATGGGGGAACGACGTGAGCACTTCCGAGCACCTCCGAGGATGATGGCTGCGAATCGCCATCCATACTAGAAGAGTATTGTCGGCCCGTTTGGATTTTATCGAACATGCGTTCATGAGCCAAAAAATATACCTGACCCGTCACAGAGCGATATAACTTTGCGCCCAAACAAATTCAACTCCCACCGCAATTATCGCCATGTCTCGGACGGCGGTCAGTCTATAATGGCTTATCCCCCAACCAGATCTCACTCAGTCAAACGACAGTCTATCCCTTCCAACAATCAGCCCTATGCCGACCTTCCCCCTATCGTCGCTCAGTTATTTGAAGCCAAGGCACGCAAAGGTATCAAGATTTGGTTTATGCCAGCTCCCACGTTGAATCGTGTTCAGCTTTGAGTTTTGAGAAATTGGCACAGGGAATCGGAAGGGACGAGGTATGGCTTGCTGCGGCTTTCTACGGCCAGGTGCGTTTTCTAACATGATCAGCTCTAATCGATGTACGATTCAGCTCGTCGTTCTTGCCCGTTTCAGGCAAAACTGTCTCAAGAAGAGGTAGAGGCACTTGCACGCATCTTAGATATCCCAGTTGCGTCCATTCAGAACGAGTTGGGTTCTCACTGGTGGCCCAACCGCGGTTTGGGACCTGTCCCTCCAACCGATCCTGTCATCTACCGTTTGTATGAGGTGAGAACATTCTTTCATGTAGGATGGCATTGGTTGAAATCTCTACGATGCATGTAGAGCGTTTTGGTCTACGGTCATGCTATCAAGGTATGCAATAACTGGTACTCTCCGAAGCTTGCGAACTCATACACAACTCGTCCCAAGGCTGTCATCCACGAGAAGGTACTGCAACGGTGTCGTGCAAGATGTGCATGTAGGTATACTAACGCCGTGATCCGTAGTTTGGTGATGGTATCATGTCCATGATCGACTGCAGCATCAACGTGACAAAGAAACCCGACCCAAAGGGTGATCGTGTCGTTCTCACATTCGAGTAAGCTATGGAGTTCCTCCGTAGCCACTATTCTGACAGCCGTCTTCGCGAACAGCGGAAAATTCTTGCCCTACGCCAAGTGGTAAATGATCCTCTCATGTATCGTGCAATGTGTCACACTAGCGTTATCCTGTATTTCATTTCGATTCCAAGAAATCTATCATTTGGGATGATACACCACCGTAACGCACACTCTTTCCGTGCTTTCGCTCTGTACATGTCGGTTCGACGAGTACTTCAGTCCTATCAAGCAGCTCTTCCCTTCTTCTGTCCTGTTGCTGAGCTCTCCACCCTGTTCCAGGTGTAACATGACGACTTCCAAAAGCCTTCAGCTTGAGAGATGAAAGGACACCGCCGTACCGGCCTTCACGGATCCAGATGAGTTGAGCGTTATGGAGACCATAATCCTTGCTCGGCATGCCTTTTATGTCATCTTGATTACCAGCCCACAGGCCATCTTTCGCAATTAATAATGAATAGGTGTCCTCACCTCACCTTAACTCCGGCGTCATGAATGTTTGCAGGCCATTGTCCACGGAAAAGGACTTGTCCTACCCTGTTTTGCTCGCGCCCATTGTAGACTGCATAGTCAACGCGACAAAGCAATGGGACCCTATTAACCGTGACTCAGTACTCAGGCCAGTATGGTCCTCACATGATCCGAATAGCTTATCGAGTTGTTCCGCAGCATCATACTCGGTCGTCGCCACCATGAAGGATAGTCTTACTTGCGCTAACCAAACGATTGATCATAGCCACCAAACTTGTAATCACGTACGTCATTTCCATTCGGGCTGACTGGATCTGAGCCAGTCCCATTGAAATGTGATGAAAGTCAGCCTTCGCTCCTTCCTCCTCATCTCCTTCATCTCCATTTCACACCATATCGTCATGTCTACTTCGTCTTCTGAAGAAGGCTCTTGGTTGGCGGGCCACCAAGCTACACCGTCTGGTTTGGAGTCGACTGGATCGCTCCTCCTTTCTTTGCCGTCGGATGCATCGGACGTGCAGACGGACATCACGCCACCCACTTCTCCAACGCCGTCCGAGGGAAAGATGCGCACCCCAAGAGACATCATAGACGCTTCTCGCCGACTCGGGCGGATTTCCACGTTGGCGTTGCGAGAGAACTCGAACGTGGCACCTGCCAGACTACCCAAGCAGCTTCACCACCGCACAGCCTCGGCGTCCTTCACCAACGACGAAGCTGGGTACGACGCTGATGGTGACGGCGACGGGGATACGGACGGAGATGATGGAAATGGAGGTAAAGATGGAGTTGAACGGAATCGTGGGGGTGCTGGCACTACCGCGACGACGAGGCCTCTCCGCCGTCCTGGGTTCCTTCGCATAGACACCCGACAGCACCGACGCGTCGCAAGCATGCTCGCCACCGGACGTTCAACGAGCCCTGAACCCGGTTTCGAAGACGCGGACATGGCATGTCCCCTGCCACCACGGCGTGTCAAGCTTCAAGCATTCTCGTCCACGAGTTTGAAGAAACCCGCCACCTGTCCTGTCCGCGCAGAGGTGTATGAGCTGCGACGAAGACCGAGGGTGAAACCCGTCGGTCTTGGGATTGGGCTCCCTGAGAACCATCCCCTGCGGAGTCGAGCGTTTTCCATGCCTGTACCTCGTTCGCCGCCTCTGATTTCTGATCTGAACGACCCGGTAGAGAAGGACAGGGAGCGGACGCAGGCTCAGGAAGAGGAACAGGAACAGGAACAGGGGCGCCCGAGGCGGTTTGAGTGGCTCCCCTTTGGCTGGCAGGTCAAGTCGAAGAAGAAACAGACACAGGTGCGGGTGCACGCGTTACGTCCGGTGTAGCTGGCGTCGGGTCCGACGTTCTTAGAGGGCCGCCTTCCTTGATTGAATGTTTTCCTGCTCGGGCTGGTGGGAAGGACGGCCAGGGTTGGATCTACCTGGACTCTTGATTCAGTCTTGTGTCAGCACATACCACCGTGATGGAGCAGGTCTCTCATGTCTGAGTGCATGTCTTTGCGATGAGAGGTTTTTTGTTTGTGTTTTACATGTGCCGGAGATCATCTAGCTGTCTACTTGCTCAACCTGGCATTTTATCTAGCGCGTTCCACATTTCTTAACATCGCATTCAAAGGGTGGGTGATCGCTACCAGGTAAGCTATGGAGTCGCTCCTTCGCCACTAAATGCCTTTCTACGCGACGGCCTCATAGGGGTCTGGTGACCAGACCAGCAGTTCAAAATGGATGTATTATTCGGGACACTCGCTCCGTCGTCGACTTGCGCACCTTTGATCACTGTACATAGCACTCTCGAAAGACACTGGACTTTCCGTCAGGATTTAGGGAACTTTTTCGTAAACTTGTCACTATAATGCATGGCGCACGTCAAACGCTGTCATCGAACACCGTCCTGCAATCTGTGGAGGGTACCCCCCCCCTCTGTAAACGTCTGTAAAATGGATTTCAGCTGTTCCTTCCGTTTTTGTCTCGCTTACAGCTCGCTTGAGGTCAAACCATCCTTTTTCTTTTTTTTTTTTTGGACAAGCGCTATCATCATGCAGCAACCGACAAGTCTAGTTCTACACGATACGCTAAGGCGGAGGCCATGGAGGGCTCCGGTCCGAGGGAAAATGCTCTTACGCACGCCCTGCATATGCAGGGGGTGTGGGGCTCTGTACACTACCTGGTGTCTCCGGTTTCGTCAGGAGTCCTGGGTAGTCTAATAC
>JBBPOF010001146.1:0-12335 GCA_038091315.1 Porphyrellus cyaneotinctus | reverse complement strand
CCTCGACGTTCTTGTTGATAGAACGAACCCTTGAACCTCCGTCGTTCCTTAGTCGAACGGACATGTCTTCGACCCCTTGACGTGCTACTGCACACCCTACGAGGCTACGCCTATCGCTACCCGTGGTAGTCGTAACACCACCTCGGAGAGTGACCTCTCAGAAACCAACGACAACATGCCCAACCATGAAGAGAGCCAGGACCTATACTACGACTTTGACCAATGAACGTACAATGAAACCAAACACAACCAAACAACAGATTGTGTATCTGGCAACAGAACCTCAACAAATTGTGAAATGCCCAACAACATATGCTATGAAACCTAGACCCCACCCAGTATGACCTCACCTTAATTCAAGAACCCGCGATAAATACAGTAAACCTCACTATCACAAACCCCCACTGGAACGTAATTTACCCCACCACTCACAACTCGGAATGCACCACAAGAATGCGATCGATCATACTCATCAACAAAACACTCACAAAAGACAAATGGAGGATTATCCCTGTCCAAAGCCTGGACATCACCGCCATCAAGCTCAGCAGAGATTTCAGCTGAGTCCAAATATACAACATATACAATGACGGCGACCACAATGACATCATCCACCTTCTTGACCACCACTTCTCAGAGCAAAATGCAAACATTGCCAATAACGCCCCCAATGGAATGCTGCTAATGGGCGACTTCAACTGCCATCACCCGCTCTGGGAAGAACCATGAAACCAGCACCTCTTCCCACCCTCTCACTTACAGGAGGTGCAACTACTGCTAGACCTCCTGATATCTTATGACCTCACCATGGCTCTCCCCCGAGACATACCAACCCTAGAAGCAAACAACACTGGCAACCACACTTGCCCCGACAATGTATTCTGCACATCCCACCTTGCAGAAGTGATCATCATCTGCAACGTGAAACCAGAGCTACAACCAACTGAAACCAACCACTACCCCATCATCACCATGCTCATGCTTGACCCAGAGAAAACCAACCCTACACCAAAGCGCAACTTCTGAAACGTCGACTGGGAAAAATTTTCGAAACAACTCCAACAACGTCTAGAACCTATTGAACCACCCCCCAACAACATCAACACGAAAGAAGAATTAGAGGAATGTCTGGCACACCTCGCACAAGCCATCCAAGAAACGATTGACACCAATGTCCCAACCTCCAAACCTTCGCCCTTCTCAAAATGCTGGTGGACTACTGACCTCAATGAGGACAACACCCGAGTGAAACGCCTGGCCAAAGTCGCATACGAAAAACGCCAACAATGCACCCACCCAATACACGCAGAATTGAAGAATGCCCACAACACGTTGTCTGCCAACATCCGCAGAGCAAAAGAGGAGCACTGGGTGGAATATCTTGACAGCATTGAAGGCAGTAACATATGGAATGTCCACAAGTACCTGGTGGACGAACCAGCAGACCACATCATAACCAGAATCCTGAGTCTACGCACTAACACTGACAGCCCCATCCCCGACGTCCAAACCAACGAAGAGAAGAGCAACATCCTCTATCAAACCTTCTTCAAAACACCCTCTGGCGCCACTTCCGACAACCATGAAGTGGAATACCCAGAACCCGCATGTGCGTTCCGAAACATCACAAACAAACAGATAGCCTGAGCCATAGGTCACCTATCACCACACAAGGCACTGGGGCCAAACAGCATTTCCAACATTGTCTTCACTAAGAACACTGACCTACTCACCCCACAACTAGGACCAATCTTCAGAGCGTCCATCCAACTCTGCCACTATCCAGAGACCTGGAAACTGTCCACCACAGTAGTCCTCAAAAAACCAGGACGCCCGGACTACACACTAGCGAAAGCATATCGCCCAATAGCATTACTCGACACTATGGCAAAAATTCTCTCCGCATGTGTTGCTAACACCATCTCCTACATCACAGAGACGTATAACCTATTACCTGCCACCCATTTCGGGGGGCAGCCAGGATGAACAACAACAGACTCAATCCACCTACTCACAAAGTTTGCATTCGATGCATGGGCCCACCCAAAAGAAAAGTACGTATCCATATTATTCCTTGATGTAAAAGCTGTGTTCCCAAGTGTGGTGGTGGACAAACTCCTCCACACCATGCAGAAAAAAGGCATACCATCTGAATACGTGGAGTGGTACAGGCGACGACTGGAGGGATGGAAAACCTCCCTGTCTTTTGACAACTTCATTTCAGATCCTTTCACCATCCCGACAGGCCTGGACCAAGGCTGTCCCATCTCTCCAATTGCATTCCTTTACTACAATGCCGAACTGATCAACCTCGCAAAAGACAGAAGGGACGCCATCGGCCTGGGATTCATCGACGACACCACTTTCACAGCAAGGGGAGTTAGTTTGGAGGAGGCAAATGAAAAACTAAAAAACATAATGGAAAAAGAGAAGGGGGCACTAGACTGGAGATGGAAACAGGAGGCAGAATTCGAACTGGACAAGACGGCGCTTCTATATGTCACGCACGGGAGGAAACCGGACCCCACCCAGAGGGGCAAGTCAATTCTGGTCCCTCGGCCCCCCATCATAATCCAAGGCCACTGCATCGAGCCCATCAAGTCCCACAAATTCCTGGGAGTAATTATAGATGAAGAACTACGATTCAAAGACCACGCTGCTTACCCATAGCTAAAGGAACGAAGTATGTACTGGCATGTGGAAGGATGACGAGGGCAACAAAAGGAATCAGAGGGAGAGTAATGAAAAGGCTATACGAGGCTGTTGCCATATCCAAAATGCTATTCGCAATCGACGTCTGGGGCACAGGCACGTTAACAAGGGGGAGAGGAAAGAAGGAAAAGGGGTGGGGCCCAAGGGGATTCGGAAAACAGATAGACAAGGTACAATGCCTGGAAGCCATACTAATAACTGGTGGCATGCACACCACAGCCACAGACACCCTGCTTGCACACGCCAACTGTCTTCCAACCATGCTACTCATTCGGAAGCACTGCCACAGAGCTGCCAACCACCTCGCCACCTTACCAGAAACCCACCCCCTATACAAACACACCATCGCCGCATACAAGAACCGAAAACGACACAAGTCCCCACTACACTGGCTCTACGATGCGTTCCGAATCAACCCAAAAACCACAGAGACCATAAAGCCAGCATGCCACCACCCAGTGTGGACTCCAAAAGTTCGGATAGATGAAAAGGATGACCCTATAGATGCCATAATCCAAGACATGGAGGCCAAAGAAAGCGACGACATCTGCTTGTACTCCAATGGGTCAGGTTACCAGGACGGCATTGGAGGGGCAGCAATACTACGACGAGGAGGAGAAACAAAGAAGACCCTAAAATTCTACCTTGGCCCTAGCAAAAACCACACCGTCTACGAGGGAGAGCTAGTGGGGATGATTCTGGTGGCAGAACTACTATGAGGGGAGCAGAGGGTAAGAAAGGTATCATTGGGGATTGACAACCAGGTGGCAATAACAGTGACAAAGGCATTCAAAACAGGCTCAGACCAATATTTAATGGACATGTTCCACGAGACCCTACGGGACGTTCTCTGAACAATAGAGGCTACAAAACTAGTCGTGAGGTGGACACCCGGCCACTCCGGGGTACCTGGAAACGAGGCAGCAGACAAAGCAGCCAAAAGCACAGCAGAGGGTAAAACATCACCAGCGCTACTCCTACCAAAACACCTCCATCGTGCAGACACCCCGCACAAACTACCCAGGAGCAAATCAACAACAAAGCAAACCTTCACGAGCCGCACGAAAACCCTACACTGACAAATCTACCAGTCATCACCACGTGTGCAACAAACCAATAAAATCGACGAGTCGCTACCCTCACCCAAATACCTCCAACTGGTCGACAAACTCCCAAAAAGACATGCAGCCATCATTATCCAGCTACGCACAGGCCATGCCCCACTTAACAAACATTTATTCCATATCTCCAAAATGACCACCCCCTGCTGCCCCCACTGCCCCCACCGCCACGAAACCACCCTCCACTTCCTGCTCAAGTGCCCACACTACAATAGCCACCAAGCAACACTCCAAAACAACCTCCACTGAAAAGTGCACAACATATCAGCACTCCTATCAGACAAAAAATGCATCAAACACACCCTTGCCTACATACACGCCACAAAATGTTTCCAAACCACGTTCGGAGACCTCACCCCACCTCCTGACAGAGACAAAATCCATAAGACCAAACAACGCAACCCTAGCCTAATAGCCTAATATCCAGCCTTGCTGCCTGGACAGAAGACCCAAAGAATGCCTGCAAACCCGAAAACTCCAAGCCCTCGCGCTTCCACATTCTTTCCTCTTCTTATTCCTTTTCTTTTACATTCTCTTCCTCATTATAGTCCGCAAACTGAATGCCCATAAACTACCACTACAACACACACTCACACCTTTGCGATCAATGGCTAGATAACCTGATCTTATTTCCATTTTCCATTCTCCTTTCCTTCCCACCTCGTCTTCTCTTCTCCTACTCTGTCTTACTCTCGACCTTACTATAAACCACAACTAATTAGTCACACCAGATCCCACACAAATCCCAATGCTCCCCCATCTAGGGACCTCGAGCAAATATCATCGACGCATACGATAGAACACATCTACCTACATACCTGCATGTACTGTCTACTATGGAGCTTCGCCCTGATGGACAATAAATGAGGATTTAAAATAAAATAAAATAAAATAAAATAAAATAAAACATTGATGATCTGGTCTGAGAGTTCAACGGCGACATTCATCTTCACCTAGTAAGGCATGAGCTGTCATAATACTGGTCGACCATCACCAAGATGAACTAGGCCTGTTTCACTTGGATCTGCAACACCTTGCCAACTGTGAGGGACCTCCTTGAATGCACAAGGGTTCGGATCGACAACCAAGGCAGCATTTGGGGCTTGCTGCAGATATTGGTAAATTAGCTATTATGATCATGTCAGACGTTGCCACAAAAAGGCACACCAGGCAAGCATCATTTGGAACTGTGGCACTGCAAGAGGCATCCTTGTTTGCTTGAGTAGTTGCATCAGTTTCAGTAGGTGGTTCACACTGTGACATATAATGAGTAACTACAAACAAAGCCAAGGAATGGCGAACCTTTTGGATACCATGCCATTTTGAGACCGTTCACTGAGACATGTTAGGTGGAACACATATACTCATCCATCAGACTCACTGGCTGTCTCTTACCTGTGGCATACCTCGAAGGCCTCTCATTTGCAGTGTTTGCTCTCATTACCGACTGGGAATGAGATCAAGTATTAGATGTGCCAAGGAGATGTAAATTTCAATCAGGGTTGTCTGGTGACAAGGAAATGTTGCTCCTCTTTATCCTCATTTGTAGCCACTTTTTAACCTTCGATAATCCCTGAGACGAGTTGGTAGTCTGGGGTTGCTCCCCAGAAAGCATATCTCATCAGCAAAACACTGATTTGGGTACAGGTCCTCACCACCTTATGGAATTACAGCATAATTACAGCACCCTTACAGTATGGACCCTAGCAACACAGTGCATCACAATGGAGTGTTGTGTGCCCTGTTACTATTACGGTGCACAATTACACCACCAGGCAAAAAGTCCGGGAGCGGTGAAGTAAACCTGGAACACTCTGAGGCACATGGGACTCCAGCCACCTCCCGGCTAAAATTCTCCTCAGCTAATATATAACACCACACCACCTGCCTTCAACAAACAACCCACTTTTATCTCCCCTCCACCATTTTGTTCCTCCCTCTACATTGTCTGCAGCGAAATATCTGTCATCTGACGTAGCAGCAGTTTCAGATGAATGCAGTACTTACACATGTTACTTCATTAGAGTAGGCATGCAAACAATGTTTCAAAAAGTCCCTTGATAGCTTCATGGTCAGTGAGCGATGTAGATGGGGTAAGGATGCAGATTAACAGTCTTTGCAGATCATCTCTTCAACTCCCTTAGGGTAATGCGGTTAACATTAAGCTATGGCTAGTATACAATAACCAGCGTCCTCAAGACAACTGTTCTAAGTGAATAGTGTGAGCTACTACAGGATGATTACCACACTGCAGACGAAGCAAAGGCAGACATCGTCATTTTTGAATAGACGACGGAAATAGCTTTGGCCAAGCCACGGGTCACCGAGATGATCTCGGCGGTGTGGTCCTCGATACCTAGTGGGGTAGGCAGAGAGGCTGATGAAGCAGGGGACGCCGAAGGCATATACAACAGAGGCAGGGTGTTGGGGGTAATGGGGGGGAGTCATATACATGGTGGAGAGATTTGGAAGACGGGTTTGGGTGGGGATGGATGGCATTGCCCATATGACGGTGATGGACTTGTACTCGACGGTGCTATGAAAGGGTTGGCAGTCAGTGGTGGCGTTGTCTTCTTCGTTGAGGCAGGATATTTGTAGAGTTGCGACCAAGACCAACGAAATCCTTTTGTATCATCTCCTCGAACTCCCATAACATGATGGGATCGACGTTGAGCTCCCATTCAAGGTACAGGCAGATCTCCCTCTCCATCTGATTAATCTCCCACAGTTGGAACATGCCTCAGGTGACAATAGACCACGACTTGTTCAAGTAGGTGTTGTTGCAGATCACCTTGGATGCAAGCATGAATGCGGAGACAAATAAACGGTGACCTGAGGAATCCCGAGCGGTTGGGGATGCGTCTTGAAGTCACTGCAAGACCATGAGTGCGGCAAACATGATGGATGAATGGAGTTTCGTTCTGTCCAAGGCATACGCTATGAAAATGGGGAGTTTGACATTCGAATTGGATGATGATGGGGGGATACTTGGGGCAGGCAAACAGGTGGGTTATAAAGCAAGCGCATAACTTTGAAGTTTGCTCATGGCCATAAAAGGAATCTTGCCTACTCGATGTGGGCTGGGTTGACGGCGGTTTGGTAGAGGGTGCCTGGATGGATGCACGCTGAGAAAAAAATCCAAGGCCAGACATGGATGCAGAAGCTCACTGGTGGTTCGTACACGATGCAAGGATGGGATGTGTTATGAGTGGACCTGTACAGCGATGGATGACTGGCAAGTACAGGACCATGGATGGTGCCATTGACTGAGTAGAGGTGGCACAGGAGGGACGGGGGTGGGAATCCCCAAGCGGTCAGGAAACACGCCTTGAGTTGCTGTAAGAGCACAAGTGTGGTGAACATAAAGGATGGATGGAGTTTTGTCTGGTGCAACACACTAAATGGGGGAGCTTGACATTTGAATTGGATGACAAAGGGGGATACTCAGGACGGCCAAACAGGTGGGTTATAAAGTGAGCGCATGGCCTTGAGGTTTGCTCATGGCTGTAAAAAGGGATCTTGAAGCAGGCTGTGTCAAGGGACATTAAAATTGCCATGAATGTGGAAGGAGGGACTCACGAAGCCTGAGGGTCTGCAGCGGGAGATGCTACTGCCTGTGTGATGGTAGGTTCATCGGTAGTCCAAGGTTCGGCATCGGGCCACACAGACCCTGTGAGGTTATTGTTCAGCATTGAGCACCCAGCGCATGAGCTGGATCCCCAAATCGGCTGGGATTTGCTGATGACATTGGGTGGGTCAAGGGACGAAAGCAGCGCTGGTGAGGCTATGACGGGCTAGCGAGATAACAAAGCGAGTGGCGAAATTCAACACGTTTGAGGAGATAGTGAAGGGACGAGGGGTTGCACTACAAAAAGAGGTCAAAGAGGTCATTGATGATGCTGTTGAAGAGGTAGGCGATGTGACTTATGTCCTGCAGCACACCATCAGCGACCAGCACGTCGTCCATTAATGTGTAAACAGTGATACTAGATGAAGGGTTCAGTGTCGGTGCTGACGGTGAAATCAGACATGATAGGTGAAAAAAAAGTAATGTGACTGTGTTTTTAATGTCCGCATGAGAACTTCAGCTCAAGTCTATGCGAGATGATCACTCCTGGTCAACATCGACAATACCATGCTCGACGACTTGCGATTAGGCTCTGCTCCCACTGTATAAAAGGTATGCCATGTCGTTTCTCATTTTCCTGGCCACCCCTCCCTGATGGACCTCTCCAGCCACCAGTGCACCGTCTTAGAACAGGCACAGTCACTCCTTGAGGGGGCTGGACTCTTGCCCGCTGATCTCGAGGTGACCTTTCCATTGTCTTGCCCATCTTCGCGGCTGTCCTCTCGTTCAGCCACTCCTTCAGTCTCTCCTTTCCTTGGCCCATCTTCTGCAGTTATTGCATCACACTACATCCCACCATCCTCACATCCTTTCACACAAGACGAAATCAACCAATGGCTTCACAAGATCAATTCCAAGCTGATGGTGGACTGGATTGTCATCCATGGACTGAACGTGATCATTGAATACCCTGAAACAGGTGCCGCATCTTCCCAAGCTGTCGCCCATGTCTTTTCTGTTGATCCCAACTGTGTCGAGCACCCGAAGTCAAGTTTCCAGTACTCTTTGGGCGACAGCCATGGCGGGCTGAACAACATCACCTGCAGTCTTTTGCAGGATGACGATGGTAAACCAGTCCAATGTGACCGGCTCATGACGTTGTGTGTGTAATCTATTTCCGTTGTAACTCTCCTTGCTCACCTGTGTGATGCTAGGTCGTGGTCTTAAGGTCTGCTCTGCCCATAGCAAAGATGCTGCCATTGGTTCCTCCCATTGGTACACAAACCGTGAGCATGTTCATGCAGTTCATGCCCCCCTGTCCTATCTTGGCACCGCCAAAGCTGAGGTTTTCATGAAGACATTGGCTCTATTCTGTTCATTGAGCGAGTACAGTTGCTCATTTATAACTAGTCCTGAGTACTCCAGAGTAGGAGCTGTGGTAGATGAGTCTGACTCGGAAGCCGAGACCGAGGCGGACGAGCCAAAAGAACTATATCCCCCTGGTTCCTCTGTTCTGGTCAAATGGCAGCATCAAAGTAGGTGAAAGAAAGCGGACAATAGCGAGAACAAGTGTCAGGGCAGGCTCGTGATGTGTCGTGATGCTTACAATCATTACTTTATCACATACATTTTTATCTGATCCCACAATTCCCTTCTAACTGTATCATAGCTGTGAATACTGCACGTGCATTGATCGTGCACATCTCATCATGCGCAACCTTCAAGAGTATGATGTTGATTACCTTTCGGCACTCCTTGCCAATGATTTACTAAGGATTTCAAAGTACGAGATTGCTGCTAGGCAAGAAGGATATGGCCCATTGGCTCCGTGCGCATTAACTGCTTCGCCATCAGCACAAACACAAACATGCCGTATGCTTACACCCTTATATTTGTGATTTCTACTGACTGCTCTGTATCATATTGGCATCGTTCTTTAGACGGCATGCTTGCTCAAGGATCCCTACTGCCATGGGTCATGAGATGCCCAACACGGTTCTATATCTATGAACCCAAAGATCTTGTAGCATGTCCATGGATTGTCATCATCTGTCGACATCCGCATTCTCATGCACTGCCAGCTCCCGTAAACACACCTCCACCACTTGCAGCTGAATTAGAGAGGCTCTTGTCTGACATGGGCTGGCATCTTGCTGATGCAACACCCCGTCGGATTGTGCTTGACACTGGATTCATGCATGGGTTGCGAAATACACTTGGCTGGGACTCTGATAGATCTCTAAGTCTTTCAGATCTTCATCCATCATATGGGAACTTAGATCATCTGTGGCGTTTTATCCATAATGTGCGTCTTGCAAGGTTCTTGCATGGTACAGATTTCAATGGTAGGCTTTGTTACAGATTAATTTCTGGTTTGTTTACACTGTATTGACAGCAATTCAACACCTAGCCATTAGTACCACTGGTGAACCTCGCTGTTATGTATGCTGTGCAGAAACCCACAAGTCAAAGAGTGGTGAGTTTCAGCTAATTATTTGCATGTCAACTAACATGTCACTTCAGCTCATGCATGCAAAACGGCTGTCAATTGACATGTCATTCAAGCGTGTTAGTGGTAAATGGGAGGAATTCGAGGTTGAAATGTGGGATGATGAACACATGCAGTGTATGTTATTTCTATTCATATGAGACTGCCAGAGACCTCACAAGCTTCATTTGATAGCTATTGTTGTTGCCCGTGCATTCACAACATCCGAGTCCAGTGAAGCACATTCCATACTGTTCTCTCGCATCTTTGAGATTGCACAGAAGGAGACAGGATGCCGCCTTGCATTTCACTATATGGACGGATATGGTATTCAGTCCATTGTAGCTGATGGTCACCGGGGGCAAGCACTTGGTGCGTATAGAACCTAAATTTTTAAAGCACACTAACATAGATTCTTAGGACTTGGAATGTTCTGTGTTTCACTGTGTCATGGCAACACAATGTCTTGCCGATATGATCCTCATCATCACCTTTGTGATCTAGACCCTTATGATCACCTTCATCAAATGTACCGTCTTTGCATTTTTCACTTTCAACACAATGTGCAAAAACTTCACACAATTGTTCAGCCCAATATCTTTAATGCAATGCTTAGTATATTATCTTTTGAGACCCACCCCAATTTTAGTAGTACCCTTCAAATAATTAAAAATGGTGGGAAGAAAGCAAAAGGTACGCATTCAATATCATGAAATTAATTAAAGTCTGATGTACACGCAGACTGGTTGAAGGACAAGGAAGATAGCGGTTTTGCCATTCCAGCCCTCTACTTCCCACAAAGCTGTATGCCTGCTGAGTTCTGGAAGGCTTGTCCCATGACGACAAATGGCAATGAGCAGGCACATAGGAACATAAATCGAGATGGAATCAATCTCACCCTACTTGGAGGTGTAATGCATGGGCAAGACTACGATGAACAGATCAATTCTAGTATAGAGATACAGTCAGCATATGGAATCCAGCTATGAGATCAAAGGTCAACACATGTACATCGTGCATCACACACTGTTTCATGTTTGAGTTCGTTACCTTTGTTAAGTATACTCCTAACAGCAAGCTCACTTTCACCCAGTATACACACAACGTCAACAGTATGAGAAGAAACAACCATTGCCAACCATTCATGAAGATGATCACAACAGCGAACAAATCCATGTACCATCAGTCAATCAACCCGTTGGCTCTCATTCACATCACAAAGGTACAATAAACCGCTCATTTGAATATACACCACCTGCCCCTACTACTACCTTACTATCAATCCCCATCTGGCCTAATACACCCCCACTTTCAACATACAGCACTCTTACGAATGCCTTAGCACCAGGAGTCTGCATCACCAACTATCAATCATTCTCTACCACATACTACACACATCATAGTTCGGACAATGAACAATGCACTACAATGCCAGTCTACACCTCCTCCTACAGTTCACTTGCCAGCGCACTTGAAGGGAACTGAGGACTAGAGGTCAGCAACGTAGTATACCATACAATACAATGCTACTTGCACACAGAAAACTTGCCAAATAATGTGAGGTAAAAGCAACAATAAAGGTGACAACGGTGAGGCAAAGGCGACAATGGTGAGGCAAAGGTGACAACGACAAGGCAAAGGCAACAATGACGAGGGCAAAGGCAACAACGAGGGCAAAAGCAACAACGAGGCAAAGGCAATGACGAGGGCAAAGGCAGCAACAAGGCAAAGGCGGCGATGAGAGAGGCAATGGCTACTGGCCACGATAAGGTTACATTTGCGAGCTACACTCACTGTGGCAACACAAAATGATGCGAGGTGGGGGAGAAAAGCGAGGGAAAGAGGAGAGCACTTACCAGTTCTTATAATACTTGATCGCGTAGTCAGTACGTGATTCCAGAATGTTCCAGGAGCTAAGCAAGGTGGTTTCGCGGGGTCTTGGCTGTGATCCCATGTTAGATCTGGTTCTTCCAGACGAGTCCGACGAAGTCCGGAGGTGCGCGAGCGCAAAGGTCAGAGGTTGGGGTCGGAGGTGTACTGGAGGTACGACGGAAGGTCGGAGGTAGATGGAGGGATGAGGTCGTTGGCGCAGGACTTATGTGTCGCGCCCTTGCCAGTTCCCTAAGGGCCTCGTATTTCAGAGGAGAACGAGAGTAAGGATCAAGAGTGACTCAAAGGAAGTGATTAAGTTGATATTCGAACTGAGATACTAAAGACAAAGTATGGAGGTTTATATACGGAGGACTCAGGTCCAAATGACTAACTACATGGAGGTCGGAAGTAAATATCCCCGTGCTGTGACAGAGGTAAGTATGCCCAGAGCTGTGCTACTAAGCGAGACACAGATTTGAAGTTTGTTAGCAATGATGAATGTCATATGAAATGAATAATAGGAACAGAGTGAACATCGGAGGAAAGCAGAGAACAAGTCCAGAAAGCGAGAAAG
>JBBPOF010001145.1:0-12351 GCA_038091315.1 Porphyrellus cyaneotinctus | reverse complement strand
GACGACGCAAGTGGAATGTCGTAGAAGGTCATGGAATGGAGTGAGTCATCGCGAAGAAAAGAAGGATAAGTCCGTAAAGGGTTTAGCTAAGTTGGAAAGAGACAAATAGGGGTGAATCGTAACAAAATCCTATCATACATCTATGTACAAATTCAACAAAATCAACGCCTAAGGTGGCACCCAACCCTGGGATCCTCCAGACCTTGGTCCTGAGGAACAGGCTCAACTAGCTAAAGAGGACCTCATGGATAATTAGAATCTCCAATCCTTCATTCCTTTTATGGGGATGGGACTAGTTTCCCACCCTGTTTTGTAATAACCATCTGTTTTCATCCTAGACCTTGATCCTTTCATTGTGGATTGAGTTGCAATCTGGGCCCCTTTTAAGGATAATCCCCACCTATTTGAACCTCATGTCCTATGCCCATGACCTCCTTGTCCTCCTGCAACAGCTCCCCACCTTCAACCATAGGACCTTCATTGTGGAATTCCCCTCTTGTGTCCTCACCATTGAGGGACTCCCCACCTACCTGCATGCCTCTTACATTCACCAGCTCATCACTCTCTACTGATACTATGCCATTGCTAGAGGGAAGATTGTGGAGAGCCCCAACCCCTTATCTAAGGAGGTCACAGCACTCTTTGAGATTCAGAACATTGTCCTCAACTCACTCCACTCAGCAGGGGTCCTCAACCTCATCATCCAACTATCAGAGGATCTTCTCCATCAAGCCATCCCCCTCATCATCCTTTTGCCACCTCAGAGGATCAGACAGCCAGTATCTTCAGTTTTGACCACCGCCCCCTCCACTTCAGGAACTCCTAAACTCCCTGGAACTTGGACCACCCCATCTTCTCCCCCTCCCACTTCACCTGGTGAATTGCAGCCTCATTCCCTTCGCCACCAACATGCCACTGTCTTCATTTTCAGCACTGGATCTTGAAACCATGAACCCCTTGTGGGAACTATTGATGATAGAAGGCCTCCTAGTTCTTGCATGGAAATCCCCCTCCCAACCACCCCTAGTACACCCATCCCCTTGAATCCCATTTCCAACAGGCTCCCTGTCCCACCTCCTTGATGGCATTACCCACACTGACAACTTTGTTACAGTTGTCAATCCACTACCCACATCTGCCCCAACTGCCCTCAATACCAATGTCCTTTCTGCAAGGTCTTCTCCCCTGGACATGCTCAGTGCCATTGCCCTATGTGACACTGCCCTAACTGCAGTATCGTCAGCCACTCCCTCTATGAGTGCAATGAACCTGAACAGACTCATCCCATCTTCACTCCTACCGGATGGTTCACCCCTACTAGACTTCTCTCAGAAGGAGATAGCGATGATAGTGGAAGCTCTGGAATATTCTGAGGTGGTACCTCAGGAGTATGAAGGGGGTAATGTTACAATTTTCCCTTTGTTCACCCCATCCATATTACCCCTATCTGCTCTGCTCCTTATAGATCCCAAGGACATGCCCTTTTGTCTTCCAGACTTCATTCAGTTTCCACTGTTTCCTCTCTAGATGGTGCATGGATCTGCACATGCAGCCCATTCTCCATTATGTCAACATCCATTCTCTTTTCCTTTAGGTCCATTCCCAAAGTGGTATGGTCCATACTCTTTTGGTCATGGTGACACAGCCTTATTTGCTTTCTGACTTCTGGAGCTGTGTTCATCCCCTTTTTGTCATGGTCCTTTCTCAATTTGTTGTGGTCAGACAGCACCTCCTAAAATGGGATCTCTTGTTCCCATTTCATACTCCACTCTCCCCTTTATATACCTTGCTGCATGTACAATAGTTCCCCATCTACTTCTATGCTATCTGGCCTAGTCTCTAGTACCACTTAGCCCTGCCTGAGTGAGACCCACTTCCCACAGTTAGACATGTCTACTATGAGACTTCCCTTCATACTTTGACACTGTCATTGTGCAAGACCTGCTTGTCATTGTTTCTAGCAACAAAACCAGGACCCACACTGGAGACTAGTCTCTACATTAACAGACAAATTCCAAAGGATGTCGACCATCAAATATAATGCATCTAGTGCAATTGCAAGCTAGATATTGGATAATCTGCATAGCATTTTGTAGATGTTCTCTAGATGGATTTGCAGAGAATTGACTCATTTTAATGGTGGCAAAGGCAATATCTGGTCTGATTTCTAGCATGGCAAAGAGAGCAGATCCAATGACTGATTGATATTGAGATCGAATGGATAAGTTGATATTGGCTTTGTTAGCCATTGGGTTATAACCAGTCATAAGAGGTGTTTGTGCCAGTTTTCCATCAGTCATTTCAAAACATTGAATGACTTTGTTGATGTACTTGATCTGGTCAAGCATAAGGATTTGCCTTTTATGGTCATGAGTAATCCTCATGCCAAGGTATTTTTTTGTTTCTCCAAGATCATGACACTTCTATTTCTTCATAAACTGATACTTCTTGTCTTTCAAGATAGATGATTTTGATCCCATAAAGAGTGCATTGTCAACATAGACAATTATGATGATGATTTCACCATCAATGAACTGGTAGTAGATACCAGCATCAAAAATGCATTGTTTATTGCCCATCTTCAGGAGTGAATTGTGGAGCTCCTTGTTCCACTGGAGTGAGGCCTGTTTCAATCCATAGATAGATCTATAAAGTTGACAGGCTTTATCTTCCTTTCCCTGTTGGACATATCCTTCTGGTTGATCTATATAGATTTCTTTGTTCAACTTGCCATATAAGAATGCAGTTTTAACATTGAGTGCCTTGATGTCCCAATCATTTATGGCAGTCAAGGCTAATAATAGCCTCACCATCTCAAACCTGGCCACAGATGGGAAGGTTTCTGCAAAATCAACACCATAGATTTGAGTAAATCCTTTCGCAACAAAGTGGGCCTTCTTTCTACCATTGCTTTTCTCAACAAATATCCATTGATTTTGAATGGTTTTGCAGTCTGGAGGTAGATCCACAAGTTCCTAGATCTGATGATCCTTCATGGATTTCATTTCATCATCACAAGTCTGATACCACTCCTTCTGTTTCTTGACAGGGAGTTTTGAGATATCTTGATATTGCTTTGGTGTTTTGTCAATACCAGTAGCAAGGGGCAGGGTGTAGCCTTCTCTGAGGGATGGCTAATGAGGCTTTCCAATGGAAGCATCGACAAAGTGGACAAGACACTGAAGAAGTTGCTGGAGGACTTCAAGCACACCTTCATTCAAAAGGACACCACCACAAGGGCCCAAATGGCCTTGCACAACATTCACATAGAGGGAAAACCCTTCCAAGGTGACTTCCATGTATTTCACTCAGCTTTTGAGCTTGAGACAGGATGAAGTGGTGTCTCAGACCAGGATATCTTCAAGAACCTGGCCAAATGTGCAGTGATGGAGTTGCTTGCACAGAGTATGACAACCTTGCTAGATGAACCTTCCATGGTCTCTGGATGGCTAAATAAAGCTGGTCAATTCTATGATGTGGCTGACTGGTTAAAATCCCTTCAGAAGGGAGGGCCTTACATCCCCTCCTCTTCCCCCTCCTCTTCTTCATACTCACACAATCCTATGGCCATGAACATTGATAGCATTTGTTTCTCTCCTGCCAATTGTGCTAAACACATGTGAAGCAATAAATGCTTCATCTGTCACAAAATTGGGTGCAGTATGCAGAACCATTCCTGGAACCATGGAAACACTCCTTCTTGACCTTGAGGAACCCAACCCCATTCCTAGAATGTTCACACTACTGAGACCTCCAAGTCTTCCACCTGCACACCTCATTCTGCACAGGAGGATTCAATTCAGAAGTACCTCTATATCCTGAATATTGACTACACCTATACTCTTAAAACCTTGAAGATTTGCTTCAACAAGGACATTGATAAGCACAGCTAATATGTCAACAACATTGATGAGAAAGAGGTTTCTTCTGTGGAAGTACCTCAATCAGATTTTTAGATAGAAGGAGTGGTTTGACATTATTACCCTTCCACACTCTTGCTTCTGTAATTGTATCTGATAAGAGTCTAGATCATTGCAAATTCCTTTATCTACATTTGTCAGACCTACAGGACAAATTGTTGACACCACTTCTCTTCTCAACAGTGGTGCAACTGGATGCTTTGTTGACAAGGACCTTGTCAAATAAATGAAATGGCCAAATACACATATGGCCCTTAAAGCCCATAACATAGATGGCACCACCAACACGAGCAAACTCATATGGCATGAAGTCTGTCTCTCAATCTGAGTCTCTAGAGTTGACATGACATCAAACCAGTCATCAACTAGACTACTGGAGTCATCAGAATTCCTGCCAAGCTTTCCACCCTCTGACACAATGACCCAGAAGTGCTCAGGCAGAGATACCTAATTCATTACCTCAACATTGACCTCTCTAAGAAGCTTCACAAACTTCTCCAGAAGAAGATCAAACACAACTCTTCTGAGTGGCTTCAGAAGACCATGTTATCCACTGAGCTTGCTCAGAAGAAACTACCAAAGGAGGAGGCATTACCTTCACAGTTCTTGAAATTTGCTGACATCTTCTAAAACCCCCCCAATAGACAACTTCCTCCCTCTCAATCATTCAACCACACAATTGAATTGGACAAGGACTTCATTCTGAAATGTGCCAGAGCTTACCCACTCAACCCAAAAGAAATTGATGCATGTAAGGTGTTCATTGACAAACATCTCAAAGATAGAAATATCTGTCCATCTGAATTCCCACAGGCCAGTCTGTTCTTCTTTGTCCCAAAAAAAATACAGTACTCTTCACCCCTGCCAGAATTACCACTACCTCAACTCCCATACCACCAAGAATGCTTACCCTCTTCCCCTCACCTTTGACCTGATGAATAAGCTCAAGAGACTTTTGTTTTTACCAAAATGGATATCTGGTTGGGATTTAACAACATCCTTATCACCAAAGCCAACTGATGGAAAGCCACATTCATCACCCCATTCAGTCTCTATGAGCCCAATATCATGTTCTTTGGGATGTGCAACTCTCCTCCCACCTTCCAAGCCCTCATGGACCACATCTTCAGCAATTACATCATGGAAGGGTGGCCAGTCATCTACATGGATGACCTCTTGATCCACTCTTGTGATCTTGCCACTGATGAGGCCTGCACCAAACTGGTTCTAGAGTGACTTTGAGAGTATGAACTTGGGCTCAAATTGTCTAAGTGTTTTATTGGTGTCTGCAAGATAGAATACCTTAAAATGATCATCCATAAAGGGGAGGTCACCATGGAGCCAGTCAAGCTGGCTGCTGTTTGCAATTGGGCTCCTCCTCACTGTGTGAAGGCAGTATGCTCCTTCCTAGGCTTCTGCAACTTCTATCACAAGTTCATTCCAGACTTCACAACCATCACCCAACCTCTTAATGCTTTCACTAGCAAGAATGTCATGTGGGATTGGGGATTACTCAAGGAGACTGCTTTCTACCATCTTCAAAAGTGTTTCCTTCAGAAGCCTGTTCTCTGCTTCTCCAATGTCCAATAACCCTTCTTTGTCATGACTGATGCCTCCCTTCTCACAGCAGAAGTGGTCCTCATGCAAAAGAACTCCAATGGCAACCTTCATCCTTGCACCTATTATTCCCATACCTTCAGCACTGCCAAATGGAATCACAACATCCTAAGATCATGAACTTCTTCCCATGATTCTTGCCCTTGAGGAATGGCATCATGACCTCACTGGCATATATCATCCTGTGATGATTCTTACCAGTCACAAAAATCTCACTTACTTCAAGGTGCCCCACAAACTCTCTCATTGTCAAGTCTGATGGATGCTTTTCATCCAAGACTTTGACCTCTGCTGGGACTACTGCCCTGGCTCCCAGATGGGCCCAGCAGACATACTCTCACATTTGTCTGAGGTAGATACCACCTTGGATAACACAGAAGTAACACTACTTCCCACCAACACTTTTGTCCACACTCTCAACATTGAATTGGCAGCTAAAATTGCTGATTCCACCCCCTCTGACCCTTTGATTGTTGATGTGCTTGCTGCCTTGGCCTCTGAGATTCCTTTCCTCCCCTATACCATCAGGGTAGACTGGTCATTCCTGGATGGCTGCCTTTATTTCAAGGGCTGCCTCTATGTCCCTGATTCTGCCCACCATGACCTTGTTTCTTCCCTGCATGCTTCCCCTGCCAGGGGGCATGAGGGCTACTTCCATATGGTTCATTGAGTCTAATGTGACTACTGGTGGCCAGGCCTTACCTCATTCCTCTGCTACTTCATTGCAGGATGTGCCATTTGCCAGGCCAATAAGGTGAACACACACCCTATGACCCCCAGTCTTATGCCCCTCCTGGTTGCTGCTTTGTTCCCCTTCTAGAACATCCCTCTCATCACTGAGTTCTCCATCTCCAACAGCTTTGACTCTGTCATGGTCATAGTTGACCATGGCCTTATAAAGGGGGGTAATTTTCCTCCATTGCCATAAAACAATTGACACCACCAGTGTCACTTCTCTCTTCTTTGAACATGTGTTCCCTCAATTCAGCCTTGACAAACTAATTTTGGACTGTGGTCAACAATTTGCCTCTGTGTTCACTTGTAAACTCTCTTGCCTCCTGCAATATGACCTTGCCCTCTCCACTACCTATCATCCTCAGACAGATGGAAAAATGGAGCAGGTCAATCAGGAACTCAAAACTTATCTCTGCAAATTCTGTACAGGAAACCATTTGAAATGGAAGTCTCTCCTTTCTGCTGTGGCATTCTCCCACAACTCCACAGTACACTCTGTGACCAAATAGACTCCATTCTCTCTTATGATGGGCTACAAATATCCCCACCCTCAGGAAGACATTCCTTTCCACCCTCAAACAACACCTCCACTTCCTCAATAAGGCTTGAAGGGAGGCTCATGCTGCTCATGAGCAAGCCCAACAGCTCATGAGAGAATTGTTGAAATGTAGCATATGCATATAGTAGCTTACATAAAACTTGCCTGTAGAATATAAGATTCATCTGAGTCTGAATTTGAATACCAGTCTTGAACCCATATGTTACAATGTTCCCCTTATTCGCCCCATCTGTGTTACCCCTATCCACCCCACCCCTTTTAGATCCTGAAGACTTGCCCTTTCATTTTCCTGACTTCATTCAGTTTCCACTGTTTCCTCTTTAGACAGCACATGGATCTGCACATGTGGCCCATCCCCTTTTGTGTTAACATCCATTCTTTTTTTGTCTAGGTCCATCCCTAAAGTGGTATGGTCCATCTTCTTTCGGTTGTGGTGATGTAGCCTTCTTTCCTTTCTGACTTCTGGAGCTGTGTCCATCTCTTTTCATCATAGTCCATTTCCTTTTTGTTATGGCTTGTATAACCTTTCTTGATTCATTGTGGTTGGACAGCATCTCCCAAAATGGGATCTCTCATTCCCATTTCGTACCCTGCTCTCCCCTTTATATACCTGTGCTGCATGTACAATAGTTCCCCATCTAGTTCTACCTGAATCAGGATAGTATCTAGTACCACTTGGCCCCATCTGAGTGAGACCCACCTTCTGTAGTTAGACACATCTACTGTGAGATCCCCTCCCTCCGTACTTTGACGCTGTTGTCATATGAGACCACTGCTCGTCATTGTTCCCAGCAACAAGACCAGGACCCATTGGATACTAGCCTTAGCATTAACAAAAGAACTAAATCTACCAACATCCTCACCACTGCACAATAGGACACCCACCCATCACCATTCATTGATTCTCCACCACTGACTTCTCCAACACTGATGAGGAAGCTTCCTGCTCTCCTTTCAGTACCTCTACACCTTGTAGCCAATCTCCTTCTTCTTCATCCTCAAACAAGGAATATCATCCAACAGAAGAATTAAGAACTAATTGCTCACAACATCTCACAGCTTTACCAAGCTCCTCCCAACCTTCTAGTGGATCATTCCTGGAATCATTAGCTGTTGCCAGTATGTCTTCCTCTGTCACTCCCTATGCTCACACTCCCTGAGGAGAGGTCACTGTGTCTCTTCATGAGTACCATCCTCTACCTTCTGTGCAGACACACCCACTCAACAATGACTACCTTTGCTTCAACAACCCCATCCAAGTAGACCCTCCCCTCTACCCATCCACACCTGCCATTATGTCTACTTCTGACAAACAGTCCAAGCTTAAAGCTGGACTCCCTGATGACTTCTCTGGGAAAGCTGAGGATGCCAATTGCTGGCTCCTAGCTATGAAGGCCTACTTCACCATGAATATGGCCCACTACTCCAATGACACTGCCACCATTACCTTCCTCAATAAAATGAGCAAGGGGCAGGGCATAGCCTTCTCTGAGGGATGGCTCATGAAGCTGGCTGATCTAAGTATTGAGCCAGTGCACAAGATGCTGGAAAAGTTGTTGGAGGACTTTAAGCACATCTTTGTGCCCAAGGACACCACTGCAAGGGCCCAGATGGCCTTGCATGACATTCACATAGAGGGAAAGCCCTTCCAAGGTGACTTTCATGCATTCCACTCAGCTTTCAAGCTTGAAGCGGGATGAAGTGGTGTCACAGACAAGGATATCCTCAAGGACCTGGCCAAATGCGCAGTGACAGAGTTGCTGGCATGGAACATGATGGCCTTGCCAGATGAACCTTCTATGGTTTCCACTTGGCTCAATAAGGCGGATCAAGTTTTTGATGCTGCCAACAGGTTAAAATCCCTTCAAAAGGGAGGGCTGTACATTCCCTCCACTTCCTCCTCTTCTTCACCCTGCTCACACAATCCCATGGCCATGGATGTTGACTCTGTCTACCTCACTCCTGCTGTCCACACTGAACATATGTGAAGCAACAAATCCTTCATCTGTCACAAAGTCGGGTGTAGTATGTGGAACCACCCCCAGAACTGCGGAAACACCCCTGCCTGACCTTATAGCACCCAACCCCATCCTTAGAACATTCATGCTGCTGAGACCTCCAAGTCTCCCCCTCCTCCTCCTCATCCAGCCAAAGAGGATTCAATTCAGGAGTACCTCCATACCCTGAATATTGACCATTCCCATGCTCTCAAGACCTTGAAGATTTGCTTCAACAAGGACACTAATGAGCATGGTGAATGGATCAACAATGTAGAAGAGGAAGAGGTTCCTTTCACTATGGAATCTCATTGGGATTTTTGAAAGGAAGGAGTGGTTCAATGTCACTACCTTCCCATACAATTGCTCCTGTAATAGTATCTGACAAAAATGCTAGATCAATTCAAATCCCTCTATCAGCTTTTGTTGGACCTATGGGACAAATTGTTGACACCACTGTTCTTCTCGACAGTGGTGCTACTAGATGCTTTGTTGACAAGGATCTTGTCACACAAATGAAGTGGCCAAAGACATATATGGCTTGCCCTCTCGAGGCACATAATGTGGACAGCACTTCCAACATGAGCAGACTCATATGTCATGAAGTCCATCTCACTATCCAAATTTCTGGATCCGAGATGACCTAGACATTCATGGTGTTGAACTATGGTTCACACAACATCATTCTTGGCCTACCTTGGCTATAGGAGGTCAATCTGGTTATCAACTGGGCCATGGAAGCTATTGGAATCCCCAACAAACTCCCTACCCTCCAATATGATGACCCTGAAGCACTCAGGCAACAATACCTAATTTGCTATCTTGACATCAACCCTTCCAAGAAACTCTCCAAGCTTCTCTGGAAATGACTTGAACAAACTCTTCTGAATGGCTTCAGAAGACTATGTTGTCCACTGAGCTCACTCAGAAGGAACAACCCAAGGAGGAGGTTCTCCCTCCATAATTTTCGGAATTCACCAACATTTTCAGAAAACCTCCCGACAGACAACTCCCTCCTTCTCAATTGTTAAACCATATGATTGAACTGGACAAAGACTTTGTCCCCAAGTGTGCTAAGGCTTATCCACTCAATCCAAAGGAGACTGAGGCATGTAAGGCATTTATAGACAAACATCTTAAGGAAGGTAAAATCCGCCCTTCCAAGTCTCTGTAGGTCAGCCCATTCTTCTTCATTCCAAAGAAAGATGGCACCCTTTGCCCCTGCCAGGACTATCGCTATCTCAATTTCCACACCATCAAAAATGCCTACCCCCTTCCCCTCATCTCTGACCTCATGGATAAGCTCAAAGGTTCCTCCATCTTTACCAAGATGGATATTTGATGGGGGTATAACAATGTCCTCATCACAGAAGCTGATCAATGGAAAGCCACCTTCATCACTCCATTCAGTCTCTACGAGCCCAATGTCATGTTCTTTGGAATGTGCAATTCCCCTCCCACTTTTCAGGCACTCATGGACCACATCTTTAGAGATTACATCACCAAGGGTTGGTTGGTCATCTACATGGATGACCTCTTGATCCACTCCTGCGACCTTGCCACTGATGAGGCCTGCACCAAACTGGTTCTAGAGTGACTCTGAGAGCACGGACTCAGGCTCAAGCTATCCAAATGTTTCTTTGGCATCTGCAAGGTGGAATACCTTGGGATGATCATCTGTGAAGGGGAGGTCACTATGGACCCAGTTAAACTGGCTGCCATTTGCAACTGGGCCCCCCCTCGCTCTGTGAAAGCAGTTTGCTCCTTCCTGAACTTCTGCAATTTCTACTGCAAGTTCATTCCTGACTTTGTGACCATTGCCCTGCCCCCTCAATGCTCTCACTGGCAAGAATGTTGCATGGGACTGGGGTTTATTTGAGGATATGGCCTTCTGCCATCTCCAAAAATGTTTCCTCTGGAAGCCTGTCCTCTGCTTCCCTGACATTCAGTAACCCTTCTTCATCATGACCAGTGCTTCCCTCCTTGCAGTGGGGGCAGTCCTTATGCAGAAGGACTCTAATGGTGACCTTCATCTATGCGCCTATTACTCCCACACCCTTGGTTCCGCCAAGTGGAACTATGACATTTATGATCATGAGCTCCTGGCCATGATCCTTGCCCTTGAGGCATGGCATCATTACCTCACTGGCACTTACCACCCTGTGATAATTCTTACTGACCACAAGAATCTCACCTACTTCAAGGCGCCCCACAAGCTCTCTTTTCATCAGGCTTGTTGGATGCTCTTCATCCAGGACTTTGACCTCCACTGGAACTATTGTCCCAGCTCTCAGATGGGTCCCACAGATGTGCTCTTATGATTGGCTGAGGTGGACACCACCTCAGATAATGCAGAAGTAACACTGCTTCCCCCTGATGCCTTTGTCCACACCCTTGACACTGAATTGGCTGTTAAGATAGCTGACTCTACCCCTTTCAATCCCTTGGTCATCAATGCTCTTGCCACCCTGGTCTCAGAGCCTCCATTTCTCCCCTGCACAGTCAAGGCTGACTGGACTTTCCTGGATGGGCACCTTTATTTTAAGGGTTGTCTCTATGTTCCCAAACCTGCCTGCCATGACCTGGTCTCTTCCCTCCATGTCTCTCCTGCAGGGGGGCATGAGGGATACTTCCACACAGTCCACCATGTCTAGTGTGACTACTGGTGGCCAGGCCTCACCTCTTTCCTTTGACAGTTTATCACCAGCTGTGCAGTTTGCCAATCCCATAAGACGAACACACACCCCACTGTTCCTGGTCTGACTCCCCTTCTGGTCGCTGCCACCTGCCCCTTCCAGAATCTCTCTATTGATCTCATCACTGACCTCCTAGTCTTCAATGGCTTTGACTCTGTCATGGTTGTGGTAGACCATGGTCTTATAAAGAGGGTAATTTTCCTCCCCTGCCATAAAATGATCAATGCTGCTGGTGTTGCATCACTCTTTTTCAAGCATGTCTTTCTCTGATTTGGTCTCCATGACAAACTCATCTCAGACCAAGGTCCACAGTTTGACTCTGCCTTTGCCCACGAACTCTTCCACCTCCTGCAATACAACCTTGCTCTCTCCACCACCTATCACCCTCAGATGGATGGAGAAACCGAACGTGTAAACCAGAAACTCAAAACCTACCTCCACATATTTTGCACAGGCAACCCTTCCAAATGGAGATCACTTCTCCCAACCGCCAAATTCTCCCACAACTTTGCAGGACACTCAGTCACTAAACAAACTCTGTTCTCTCTCATGATGGACTATGAACCCTGTGCCTATCCACCTCTCAGAAAAACCTTCCTTCCTACCCTCGAACGATGGCTCCACTCCCTTGACGAGGCTCAGAAAGAAGCCCCTGCTGCTCATGAACAAGCACAACAGCTCATGAGAGAACACATCTCCTCCAACTTTAAGCCTTGGAAACTAGGTGACAAAGTATGGCTGGAGTTCAAGAACCTTTGACTGTGGCTTCTTTCCAAGAAGCTTGCCCAAAAGCAAATAGGTCCCTTTGAGGTAACTCAGGTAATCTC
>JBBPOF010001144.1:0-12367 GCA_038091315.1 Porphyrellus cyaneotinctus | reverse complement strand
AGAGAGGAAACAGTGGAAATTGAATGAAGTCTGGAAAATGAAAGGGCAAGTCTCCGGGATCTATAGGGGGTGGGGTGGATAGGGGTAACACAGATGGGGCGAATGAAGGGAAAATTGTAACATCTTCCACACCTCCTCTGCCTTCCATCACTCCTCCACCTTCCGTCACTCCTCCACATTCCATCACTCCTCCACCTTCTGTTGCTCCTCCACCTTCTGTTGCTCCTCCACCTTCTGTCACTCCTTCACCTCCTTCTTTGCCATCACTTGTCATTGTTGCTCTTTCGCCTTGGTGTCCCAGACATCATTGTTGTCATTCGCATCTTCTGCAAGGCGTGCGTCAGACCAGTTTTTGATATCAGTGATGTTGGACATGTTAAGGAAGAAGTTAGGGAGAAAGCCCAAATTTATACTGCATCACTAAAAGATTCAGACTCCAACGCTTCAAACTCTGTATGTCCACAATCTGGACATCAAAGCGAGCCCCCACCCTCATCACACTATCACTCTATGGCCTTCAGGGGTTCAGGCCTAAGAGGGGGATACTGTCATATCCCAGATTTTTGTCAGTCCAACTCCATGCTTCTGAATTGACTCCGAACCTATTCTGACCTTTTTTTCTCTCTCATCCTCCAGGCTTGTCTTCCACTTTTCCTCCAGTTATAACTCTGTTCCTATTATTCTTCTCTTACTCATTTTGCATGACATCCTTCATTGCTAACATTGCTAATAAGCTTTAACTCTGTGTCTCACTTAGTAGCACAGCTCCAGGAATATTTACCTCTGTCACAGTGCCAGAGATACTTACTTCCAACCTCCATGTAGTTAGTCATTCGGACCTGATTCCTCTGTATATAAACCTCCATACTTTGTCTCTGTACTTTAGTTTGAATATCATCTTAATCACTTCCTTTGAGTTCCTCTCGATCCTTACTTTCATTCTCCTCTAAAATATGAGGTTCTTAGGAAACTGGCAAGGGTGTGACATATAAGTCCTGTGCCAATGACCTCATCCCTCCATCTACCTCCAACCTCCCATCATACCTCCAACCCCAACCTCTAACCCTCTGCACTTGCACACCTCCAGACTTCCTCAGACTTAATCCAGACGAACCAGATTTAACACCCCTCCACCATTCTTTTGAGTTTCCCATCAGGTCAGCCACTGACACAGGTTCACCTGCCAGATATATTGAAGTTGATGAAAGACTGCCCTAGCCACCATGTGCATGACTGCCCACTCCACTCACTCATGGTTCCCCTGGTCCCCTCATTTATGAGAACCATGACCACACTCCCACCTGGCATCCTCCATTCTTCCGTCATCATGGTGGTGTCAAGATCTGGGGGTTGCCAAGACCCCCTCACCACCTTGCTGACTTTGCTGATTTACACATTTTACAGTGGCAGTGCATAAATTTCCCAGGTTATAGATACTTAATTCATTCATGCCTGAGGTGATACCAAGTATCTACTTCACCCAACTATCACCACCAGATTCAATCTACATTCTGATATGATCAGTGACCTGAGAAGACTCAGAGGGGGATTCTTCATATAAAACAGGTTTGATCCTCACTCACCTGCAATCCTCATCTCATGGCCCCACTAGATGTCCTCAAAATGAAGTACAGCTCCCACATTGCAGGCACAGTGCTTGCAATGATGTCCCTTCACTATTTTTTCACACAGCACTTGACATGGTGCATGTTGAGTACAAAGAGCATGTGGAATGCACTCACTGAGTCTACACACAGGTGCAGGAAACATTATATGCACAATAAGATGGTTGTTCCCCTGGGAGGACAATTCCAGCTACCTGCATTGAGCCAAGACCATTTAGTAGCATTTCACTGTTCACCAGCCTTCCAACCCTACCTCAAACAGGATGTAAAGGATGCCACCTTCATCATTGACACACCCATCGTCTTTCAGTATCTCCAAGGTGCTTTGCCTATCTTGCTCTCTAGCTTGTTGGAATGTAATGATCTTGGAACTATGAATGTTATGATTAGCATCAATAATTGTGTCTTTGCCAGGCAAGGAGTCCTGCTCAACACCACCAGATATGAAATCCCTGTAGACCTCAGTTCTCTGTTGGCACAAAAGAGCAGTTATAAGGCAACCTGCGATGCGAGGTATCTAGCAGGGACATCATTGTTGTCACCCCCTACCCATGCTTCTCAGCCAGCATGCCCCTTCTTTACCTTCTGGACACCAATGGCTCCATGGTGAAGATGGATCTGAGGATGACAAGGGTGGCAATTTCTGCCCATTTATTCCACAAGGCTTTTATGTGTTATTCAACCAGCATCTCCCACAGAACCTGTCTTTGATCAACCAACTCAAAGCAGACAGATTTAACACCACACAATCTATCACCTTTCTGTCATGGTGCAATGCTCTGAAGTGCTGTTGTGTTCACAGATCCACCTAATCCCTCCCTACAATAATATGATGCTGTTTGAGCAATTTTCTAACAGAACTATAGAGCTCAGACTGTCCCTTGTTTATAGCATGTGATTGTATATATGTGAGCATTTGATATCTTCTTCATCCCTGACCATACATTCAGGAATTATCAGAATCTGACTTGTTTCCTAATCTTCTTCTTTGGAAAACTGCTCACAAGCCTGACAGAAACTCTAACCTTTTCGATGCTGCTTGCACCATATATGACTTGATTTATACATAAGATGGACAGTTACTATCTGGTCTCAATTATGCTGAACTGCCAGGTAGACCCCCAAGTTTATTTAGTGTTGATCACTGAATCAACCCATGCACAGGATTATAACTTTGTCCCTTACATAAAGGGCACCAATATTGTACTCAGGGATGCATACCCTATTGGCATCAATGCAACATTTTTTGCCTGTCTGGCATATAAAATGTACTCCCAACTTTGGTCACTGTGGGTGCAACAACTGCCAAGGGAACATTGAGGATATCATGGCCCAGGTCCAGACATTCAAGAACAGGCTGAACATCCTTGGTTACGACTGTACTAAGACTGTATGGACTACCCATTAGGCTTTTGGCAGTGGCAAGTAAGTTAGATAACCAAACTGGAAATTCACACATTGACATGTAGTTGCAATACAGCTACTGGAACACAATGTCTACTGGACAGCAATAGGCTGTGATGGATATAACCTCTTAGTCATGGTGCAATAGATATGTTCCAACATCATTGCTGTTTTGAAAATGATGCCATGCCTTTGCAGGGTCAATCTCATTCCAGTACCTAATGATGACTGGCAACATGTCAACTATTGAAGGCATGGCCTTGACCTTTGCCAACATCATTGCCTAGTACAGTGACTTCAAAAACCCTTCCAATGTTTAACCCTAATGCAGTGCACGAAGCGCACCGCAAACACCTGGGAATGTCACTTAGCTATAGGGTGACCAAACAGAGTACAAACTCTTGGCTACAAATAGGTCCCTTAGTCATGTGATTTGACCTAGTATTGGCAAAGATATGATTATTTTAAGATGGCAATGTCATTGAAAGGGTTTTTTCACTTTTGAATTGACAAGGGTATTTGGTACTACTAGTACTTGATATAACCTCCTTTGGTCTTGAGGACAGCCTCAATCCTTCTAGGTATGCTTTTGATCAACTTCTGACACTCCTCAAATGGTATCTCTTCCCAAACCACCTGAATTCTCTCCCACAATTCCAAAATCCCTTTAGGAGGATGTTCATACTCTGGCAGTCTCCTTTTAAGGTAACCCCAGAGCTGTTCAATGGGATTTAGGTCAGGAGACTGTGCAGGCCATCCCATAGTATCAAATTCCTGTTCTTCTAGCCACTCATTCATCTTCTTGCAAGTATGCTTGAGGTCATTGTCTTTCTGAAAGATCATTTGAGGAGAATTGAGACCATAATACTCCAGAGTATTGAGGAGTTCATCCTTCAAAATTTGAAGGTAAATGTCTCCATCCATCCTACCATCAATCTTGACAGCATAGCCAACTCCCTGCCAAGTCATGGAACCCTATACCATTACAGAACCACCTCCAAACTTGACAGTTCCATCCACAAACCTATCACTAAGGCCCTCACCTGGCTTTTTCCACACCCATTTACATCCATCTGACCCTAGGTGATTGATTTTAGTCTCATCTGACCATATTACCCTCTTCCAGTCCTCTATAGTCCAATCTTTGTGAGCTTCAGCAAAATCCAAACAAGCCTTGCAATGCTTAGCAGAGAGAAGAGGGCGTTTGGACTTGACTACTGCTTTCATGCCTGATTTTTTCAAGTGAAGGCGCACAGTATTGGCAGATAGAGGCTGTTTGATGATGTTGGTGAGTGCTTTGGTCACCTGGACAGCATTTTCAGCCTTTCCAGTGCAAATGAGATGTTGAGCATGATGGATATTGGTGGTAGAAGGCTTGGTAGGATGACCTCAAAGAGGCTTTGGAAGAGCAGAATGCTCTTTGGAGCGAAGCCTGGATATAGTGGAAGTGCTGAAACCAGTTTGCTTTGCAATATCTTCACCAGAGCAACCAGCATCAAGTAAAGAAAGAACTCTTTGTTGTTGAGCAAGAGAGAGAGATCTGACTATGGTGGTGGTTGGAAATCAAGAAGTGTGGGAACTTTTTTAAACTCAGACACAATATTTATTGTGTATCTTTGTTTATACACTTAGAGAATTGCAAATCTATCTAAAATCTCTAAGATATCTACTTCAAGTACAAAAGTGAAAAAACCCTTTCAATGACATTGCTGTCTTAACATAACTATATCTCCGCCAATACTAGGTCAAATCACATGACTAAGGGACCAATTTGTAGCCAAGAGTTTGTACTCTGTTTGGTCTCCATATAGCTAAGTGAAATGCCCAGGGATGTTTGTGGTGTGCTTCATGCACTGCATTAGGGTTAAACATTGGAAGGGTTTTTGGAGTCACTGTACCTTCCCTTATGACGACATGTCATCACAAGGTCTCTAGGGAGGCGCTCACTGGGAGGCACTGCATCCTAGGCATTGCAAGGAGGCGGTATTGAAATGGAGGATCAACAGAAGTTGTTGGAATCCTTCAAGGGTGGACAGGAGGAGGCAGGGTCATCAGCATCAACAGGGGTTTGGGTAGATAGGGAGGGGTGAGGAGTGGGAGAACAATGGGGAAAATTGTAAAAATGGCCACCTTTATTTTAAAGGCTGCCTCTATATCCCTGAATCTGCTCGGCACGATTTTGTCTCCTCCCTGCATTCCTCTCCCTCCAGGGGGCATGAGGGCTACTTCCACATGGTCCACTGTGTCCAGAAGGACTATTGATGGCCAGGCCTTATGTCTTTCCTCCACCATTTTATTGCAGGTTGTGCTACTTGCCAATTCCACAAGATGAACACTTATCCCACAATCCCAGGGCTTACCCCCCTCCCTGTTGCCGCCTCTTGCCCATTCCAAAATCTCTCTGTGGATCTTATCACCGACCTTCCAATCTCCAATGGCTCTGAGTCTGTCATGGTCATGGTAGACCATGGTCTTACAAAGGGGGTAATTTTCCTCCCTTGCCTCAAAACAATCAATGCTGCCAGTGTCGCTTCGCTCTTTTTCCAACATGTGTTCCCCCATTTCAGCCTCCATGACAAACTCATCTCAGACCACAGTCCACAATTTGCCTCTGCTTTCGCTTGTGAACTCTCTCGCCTCCTACAATATGACCTCGCCCTCTCTACCACCTACCACCCCCAGACGGATGGAGAAACTTAACACGTAAACCAGGAACTCGAAACCTACCTCCACATATTCTGCAAAGGTAACCCCTCGAAATGGAAATCCCTCCTTCCCACTGCGGAATTCTCCCATAACTTGGCAGTATATTCGGTTACCAAACAAACCCCATTCTCTCTCATGATGGGCTACAAACCCTGTGTCTATCCCCCACTCAGAAAAACCTTCCTTCCCACCCTCGAACAATGGCTCCACTCCCTTGACAAGGCTCAGAAAGAAGCTCACGCTGCTCATGAGCAAGCACAACAGCTCATGAGGGAACTAATTTCCTCCAACTTTAAGCCCTGGAAACTAGGCAATAAGGTCTGGTTGGAAGCCAAGAACCTTTGACTGCAACTTCCATCAAAGAAGCTCACCCAAAAGCAGCTAGGTCCCTTTGAGATAACTCAGGTGATCTCCTGCACTGCCTACTGGCTAAAGCTTCCCCTGACATGGAAGATACATGATGTCTTCCATGCCTCCCTCCTTTCCCCTTACAGGGAAACCACTGAACATGGCCCCAATTTCCTCAATCCTCCTCCCAATCTGATTACTGGAGAAGAGAAATACAAAATTGACCAAATCCTCACTCACCAAGGCTCCACTCGCCGCTGCCAATTCCTTATCTCTTGGAAAGGATACTCTTCAGCCGAAAACACCTGGGAACCCGAAGCCAATATAATGCATGCACGGACCACCCTCATGGCTTATAAGGCTCCCTTCCCCTCTGATTTCCCCAACTGAGCTCTTCCTTTTCACTCACCACCATCACCTCCCACTATGCTGCTCTCCTTCTCCATCTCTTTGGGTCGCACTGACCTCATCACCATCCTCGCCCTTACCATTACCTATGTACTCTTTCATATGTTTCATTCGCTTAATTGCCCCGTCGTCTCCATTATGGCGATCAGCGGGATCTGATTTAAGTGGGCACTTGTCCCCCCCCAGTCCTATTGGACTTCTATGTACAACTTCGACAAGACCAACAAATGGGGTGGCATCCAATCCTGGGATCCTCTGGACCTCAGTCCCGAGGAACAGGCACAATTAACTGAAGAAGACCTCATGGATGATCTGGGGGCCTGACCCAATCGTTCCTTTTATGGGGATGGGACTAGTTTCCCACCCTGCTTTGTAATAACCATCCGTTTTTGCCTGGTCCACAAACCTTTTCATCATGGATGGAGTTCTAACCAGAGACCCCTTTTAAGAACTTTCGCCCACCTATTTGAGCCCCTACCCACCATGTCTTACACCTACGACCTCCTCATCCTCCTCCAATGCCTCCCCGCCTTCAACCATAGAATGTTCATTGCAGAATTCATAGAAAAACCTTCATGCATCCTCGCCCTTGAGGGACTCCCCACCTATCCACATGCCTCCTATGTTCACCAACTCATCACTCTCTACTGATACTATGCCATTGCTAAAGGGAAGATCATGGAGAGCCCCAACCCCCTATCCAAGGAGGTCACAGCACTCTTTGAGACTTGAAGCATCATCCTCGACTCACTCCACTCAGCAGGGATCCTCAACCTCATCATCCAGCTACCAGAGGATCTTCTCCAATGAGCCGTCCCCCTCATCTTCCTTTCGCTGCCCTCAGGGACCCAATGGCCAGTATCTCCAGTTTCGACCACCATCCCCTCCACTCCAGGATCTCCTGAACTCCCTGGAACTCAGACCACCCCATCTTCTCCCCCTCCCACTCCACCCACTGATGCACAGGCTCACCCCCTCCACTGACAATATGCCACCGTCTTCATTTTCAGTGCTGGATCTAGCAATGATGGACCCCATGTGGGAACTATCAGTGACAGAAGGCCTTCTAGTCCTCATACCAGAATGCCCTCCTCAGTTGCCCCTAGCACACCCATGCTCTTGTCTCCCCTTCCCAATGGACTCCCTGTCCCACCTCCTCGACATTGTTGCCAACGCCAACAGCGTGGACAATTTTGTTACACTTGTGACTCTGCTGACCACATCTGTCCCAACTGCCCCCAGTACAGTTGCCCCCTCTGTGAGGTCTTCTCCCCTGGACATGCTCAGCACTGTTGCCCTATGCAATGCTGCCCTAACTGCAGTACCATCGGCCACCCCCTCTATGAGTGCAATGAACCTGAATGGACTCGTCCCTTCACCACTCCAACCGGATGGTTTACCCCTACTGGACTTCTCTCAGGAGGAGATAGTGATGATAGTGGAAGTTCTGAGACATTCTGAGGTGGTACCTCAGGAGTATGAAGGGGGTAATGTTACAATTTTCCCTTCATTTGCCCCATCTGTGTTACCCCTATCCACCCCTACCCCTATAGATGCCGACAACGATCCCTTTTGTTTTCCAGACTTCATTCAATTTCCACTGTTTCCTTTCTAGACGGCATATGGAACCGCATGCATGACCCATTCCCTATTATGTTAACCTCTATTCCCTTTTTGTTTAGGTCCATCCCCAAAGCAGTATGGTCCATCCTCTTTCGGTCATGGTGATGCAGCCATACTTCCTTTCTGACTTCCTAGGCTGCATCCATCTCTTTTCATATGGTCCATTCTCTTTTTGTTGTAGTTACATAACCTTTCTCTTTTCATTGTGGATTGACAGCACCTCCCAAAATGGGATCTCTCGTTCCCATTTCATACTCTGCTCTTCCCTATATATACCTAGCTGCCTGTACTTGTATTCCCCATCTAGTTCTACACTATACAGCCTAGTTTCTAGTACCAGTTGGCCCCGTCTGAGTGAGACCCATCTTCCGCAGTTAGATGTGCCCACTGCAAGACCCTTCCCCTCCGTACTTCAATACTGTCATCATACGAGACCTACTTGAGGCTGTTCCCAGCAGCTAGATAGGATATTCCACTGGAGACTAGTCTCTGTGTTAACATTTACCATCATGGTGTTGCGAGACTTCGTATCCCCCAACTCTTCTCTCTCCTGCCTTAGGGAAGTTCTCTGCTTCTCCTTGGTACTCCACCTACTCCACAAAGTGATGCTTGCCATCCTGCTGGTTTTCCCTTTTCACTGTTCTGTCAAGCTGCTCTCCCCTTGCCGCTTGACACTCACTCTCCATGGACATTGCCACAATGTCTCCTTCATTCATACCACAACTCTTGACGGTGAGTGTTCTGTCTGACTTCTCAATAGAGAGCGCATACTGAAGGTTCCAGAGTACACATTCGAAATGATGATGCAAAAGCTGTGAACCTCTTGAACAAGGTAAGGACACATCAACATTTTATTAACAAGCTTTCTGAGCACTCTTGTCTCAGCAGTTCTTTTCTCATGTTCAACAGCCCAGGGCTGGCAAATTGGACAAGCATGTGAATGATGAAAGCTGAATATGTGTGTCATCAACTCTTGCTCTGCCACACGAGAGCGTATTTCTAGAGAGCCAATCTGGGCTGCATAACATGCATGTACTAGTGTACCTGGCGCATGTCTATGAATCTTGTCAATACATCTCAGATGTAATGTGCACGATATCAACACATCAAGATCCTTATTAAAGTATTTATTGGCCCTGCATACGTACATATGCGAAGCTCCACAGCATTTCCATCTTGGTGGGTCTAGGCATTAGATCTGTTGGCACAGTGACCCCTGAATGCCAAGGTTCTGTCCATGTTGTGGGTTACCAGTTATTTCTCAACTATTGCCAAAATCAGGTTCTGTGCTACCAAAGAGGAACATACATAGTTTGCTCCAAGGATCCCTCAATACCCGACGTCCTCATCTTTATTTTCTTTCGACGTTCTCTTGGAGCTCAACCTACATGCAGGCTCAGCCATAACTTGATCTCTTTAGCAAACCCTCCCCTGAGGACTCTGATCATGGATCCCTTCAATGCCCACCCTTGGGAATGTGAACCTCTTGCTATGAGCATACTGGAATTCAACAATGCATTCATTGACATAGATGCCCTGCGAGCCCAAGGAAACAACCAACTTGTTTGAGCTGAAGCACAGGCAAATACCCTCACATTTGGATTGACAGGCTTGAACAAACCTCTGTGCCGGCGCGTTATCATTGAGCCTTTACGTGATCGCCTATGCCAGCCATACAAGCTGGATATTTCTCAGGACTACAACAGTCTTATATCTTTTACAGACGAGCTCCCTGTCAGCCAGGACCTCTACATATACCACGTGTTTCACTTGATGATGATGCTGACAAAGAATGTACATGTCAAAGTGCATATGCGCATGGAAGCAGGACAGGTAAGTGCTGGGTGAGAATAACGCCTTCCTTGTCTTACCAAGTTCCATCCTTTGGTAGCCTCCCCAGTTTGTGCATCTCTACAAGGTCCCAAATGTCTGCATCATGCAGATTGGAGCATGTCATTGCATTCGCCTTTTTTCCCTGCCCTAATGCAGGCCACCAAAGGTCGTGTGGATCTAACTGAAGATCAATTAGCATCAATTTATGATTGTAGATTATATCCTGCCATCCGTCATCTTTCCCCGGAACTGGCTACCAATTGGCCCCCAACCTACACTGCGAACAAACTGCAGGCTCACAATCGCAATGGCACTTACCAAATGGGGATGCATCCATTTCCTTGTCTGGGTATGGCATCAAGCTCATTCTGTCCTCGTTGCTTTCCAGGCAAGACGAAATGCAGTGGCAGTCGAAGAAGGGCTCGATTGAGTTGTTGAGGATGATGGCCTACTGTTCACATTGCCACCTCTCGCTCTTGCTCGTATGATACCCAGGCTGTGGTTTCCACCCTCAACCATGCACCGCGAGGTGCATTCGAGAAGCAAGCCCAACCACACAGCATATTAACAGCTTCTTCCAACTGGGCCTATCGCTTTCTCACCCCTCTCTCCAACGGTTTCTTCGTTAGTCTGCTCAACCTGGCCACGCCACGCAGCAGCCTCTGAGCTGCCCAAATTGGACCTGGCTGTTCTGGTCAGCATGATCAATGCTGCGTTCTGCTTACCAGACATGTCAACATTGTGTTTCGGGAGAAATCCCACAACATTCAAAGTATTCCACATATGCTTCCATGACATCCGCCCAACAATTCAGACTCCATCCCACCTCTGGTTGATTCAGTTCAAGCTGGTATGATTGCTAGTTTCCCACTGAGATATAGTCATGCAGAAGTGCAAGGCCTTAAACAAGGGCTGAGTGTCTTGCCTGCTGTATTGTTGAGACACTGAAACACAATGGGGACATAGGTCAGTCATTCCAATACCCCTTTATCTCATGGCTAATGTCTCCCTTGCAGGCACTTATACCACACTCCATCTGTACGCTATTGAATGCTACTTTGTGAACCACAAGGTCATGTTTGCCGTAGACAAATTTCACAAGCTCTACTTGTTGGCAATGGAGCCAATCGTTTGGGCATGTTCTGTAGGCCTCGAAGGTGTTGAACAAACTGGATACCATCAAGGCAGCACTCATGATGGACACAGGAGGCAGGTGGTTCCTTGGGCCCAGATGGGGGTGGAATATGCTTGTGCACAGTGTGGAGGGAGTCACGACTAGGCTGAGTGCTGCAAGAATGATGTTGAGAGAACGGATCAGGAGTACGAAATTATTTGGGTGATACTCTGCAGGAGCATGACACCCTGTTCCTATCGGGTCTCTTCACCAAGCTATCTATGGAACACAGGCCAGGCCATCGAAGATGTCTCCTAAACACATGGTTCAACATATGTGACCCATACAAGCCATCCCCATCAAATTTGACATCCTGGCTTAGCATCAGTGGGAACAAGTCAGCCACAACCTTGACCCCATCCCCCGCCTTATCCTTCCTCAGGCATGTTTTCTGAGTGTGTATGGACAGCATGAAATCTCAAATCAGTATCTAGAAAGACTGTGAGCATGCAGTGTATGGTCAGAATAAGAAGAACATTGCCAAGACCTACATAAAGCTCATCGCCATCAGAACAAGGGATCCTGATGCAGACCGACTTTTGAACTGGAAACAACCCCCAGGCAAATATATTTGTACTGATTATGTGTCTCTGGGCACTCAGTGTCTGAGGTTCATTCTAGGTGGGATCTGACAATTTTTTCAACGTGCTCTATGAAGTTGTGAGCATGCGCTCTTTGGTGGTTGATGGATCCCTGATCATCGATGGCACAAACAGCATACTCAATGAGCCGTTTTAGAATATGGAGAAACAGTGCACACACATTCAGTACCAAAAGCACGATGTTGACATTCACATCTAGGGACGTCCAGTCCAAAAATTTCAATGTATCTATAATTGTGCCACCACCGAGGACTAAAAGATGGATTGTGCACATTGTACTCAAAAGAATTGCCAATCACCTTTATTTCACCCTGACACTGAAGATCTGTTCAACATGTGCTCGGACTTGAAGAAGGTAGCCTGGGAGTTGTTGGATCCAAAATGCAGACTCAATCCAGAGGTGTATTCACTCCTCATTCTCATGAGACAAACACTCAAAATGACAGGTACTAGCTATTTAATTATTCCGGGTGTTTGATCCCATGCTCTGCAAGCGACTGAAAAACAAGATTGAAGAATCTATCAAAGATACAGTGACTCCAAAAACCCTTCCAATGTTTAACCCTAATGCAGTGTGTGAAGCGCACTGCAAACACCCCTGGGAATTCCGCTTAGCTATAGGGTGACCAAACAGAGTACAAACT
>JBBPOF010001143.1:0-12380 GCA_038091315.1 Porphyrellus cyaneotinctus | reverse complement strand
TAATCCAAACTTTGCCGCCAAGCTTTCCCGCGACCAGCCCGACCAAACCAGTTCCACTGCCCAGCTCCACGATCGTTCTTCCGGTGCAGTATCTCTCCCCACGAAGTGTCAGATAGTTTGCGAGAACCTGTGATCGAGTTACATTTCCTGTTAGGGACAATGAAAGAGTGCTCAAGATAGATAGATATGCAGACCTCCCCAGCAGGCCATGCAATCCCCCCACAACCAGGGCTTGCGTCTACCTTGAGCACGGCGTCTATGGAGGTAGAGCACCCAGAGTGAGAGAACGATAGACGGATAAGCTCATTGTACGTTGATCGTGGTTGAACGGGAACAATGCGGTGTGCATCGTCGTCGTCATCTCCAATACTATCGTCAGCTCTGAGATGTCGAAGAGGGTCCGTTGCGTCTAGGGCTTTGTCCAAGGCAATTTCGTTGGAGAGGGCTGATAGGTCGAGGTCTGTCGGAGAGCCGTTCGTCGGAACGATCATGACGTGAAATAAATGATTCCGCCTGTCAGAGTGTAAGAGTGTCGACAGATCGATCAATAACACTAACTCGAGCGAGGTTTTCAGATGTGGAACAAACCTGATGGAATTCCAAGTTGCTTGTCTTTGAAAACACTATTTTTCCTCGATTATGGCTCTATGACGCCTAGTGATTCTGTTTTACTTGGGTCTGTCGGTTGATTCTTATCTCGAATTATCATCATCATAGGAAGGATTTGTATTGTAGTTTTTTGTTTACACGAGGGGAGCGTGGAACAGATAGAAGAGGTACAAGGCACATTGTGGTCGGCGACTGACACCTCAGACACGGTCGAAGTCTCGAAGAGACATCATGGCTACTCCCTCGCAGTCCCTCCATCAAGCTCCGAAGGCAAGCCAGATCTTCAACGCAGTGCCCGCAGCTCCTGGCACACCCTGGCACACGATCCAGACCATGCGCAGGAAGGCTGCCACACACAACGGCCCCATCACCAAGATCCTTGTAGCAAACCGTGGTGTAGGTTCAGTTGTGTTCTCTGTTCAATGATCTCTCCAAAGTGATGCTGTCCTCCAGGAAATTGCCACAAGAGTGTTCCAGACAGCCTATGAGCTAGCCATGCGCACCGTCGCGGTATATTCATTCGAGGATCGTCTTTCTGCACATCGCCAAAAGGTGCGATGAGTGACCCCGGTCATCGTGTATACATCCGCACTAACGTGTCAGAAGGCCAACGAAGCATACCAAGTTGGGAAAGGTTTGACTCCAGCTGGTGCGTATCTCAATCAGGACGATATCATCAGAATTGCTCTCGAACATGGCGTCGATATGGTCCACCCGGGGTATTCATTACTGCTTATCATAGGTGGCATGCGCATTGAATGCATTTATAGTTACGGTTTCTTATCGGACAACGTCGAGTTTGCTCGAAAGGTCGAAATGGCCGGTATTGCGTTTGTTGGACCCACCCCTGAAGTTATGGATGATTTTGGTGACAAGACCAAAGCACGCACATTCGGTACTTGTACCAATGCGCTGTCGTGTATATGTTGGGCTGATTCGACACCTTCTAGCTGTGAAAGTCGGTGTACCAGTCATTCCCGGATCACTAGAACCAGTCGCCTCGTACATCGAGGGAGTGGCCTTTATCAAAGAATGTGGCTTCCCAGGTATGTCCAATTTTAACATGTTCTCTTTTCAACGATCGATCGACAATCCCTTGTAGTTATTATCAAGCATGTCATAGGCGGAGGTGGTCGTGTTTTGCGTGTCGTGCGCGATCAATCCGAATTTCAAAATGCCTTTGACTGTACTATTCCCGAAGCTAAGTCCACTTTCGGAGAAGGTACAGTATTCATCGAGCGTTTTTTGGAACGCCCTAGGAACATCGAAGTACCAATTCTGGCTGACGCGACCGGAAACACCATCCACCTCTTCGAACGTGACTGTTCGGTGCAAAGAAGTCACAAAAAGGTCATCGGGGTTGCGCCTGCCGTATATCTCCCTGACGGGATCCGTCAAGCTATCCTAGCCGATGCCATCAAACTTGTCAAGAGCGTCGGGTACAGGAACGCTGGGACCGTCAAGTTTTTAGTCGACCAATTGGGCAGACATTATTTTACCGGGCTTAACCCCGGTATTCAAGTCGAGCACACCATTACTGGTATGAAACTTATACCCGTGTTTCATGTCTTCCGTCCGTCACGCAATTCCATGTAGAGGAGATCACTGGCGTCGACATCGTTGCTGCCCAAATTCAGATCGCTGCAGGCGCTACTCTTCCCCAGCTTGGCTTAACGCAAGAAACCATCATTCACAGAGGTTTTGCGATCCAGTGTCGCATCACTACCGAAGATGCGGCAGCTGGCTTCCAGCCAGACACAGGGAAAATTGGAGTGTACCATTGTGCAAGTGGTAATGGCGTTCGTCTCGACCCATCTTCTGGCTTTGCCGGCGCACAGGTTACGGTAAGCCATTGAATTGCTCATCGTTTTATTTAGGTTCAGCGTACGCCCCCTGTAGCCGCATTACGACAGCTTGCTCGTCAAATGCACCGTTATTGGCACAACGTATGAGGTTGCCCGTCGCAAGATGCTCCGTGCTCTCGATGAATTTCGTATCCGTGGTGTCAAGGTCACCTAGAAGTAAAGTATGCTTTTCAGATTGGGTTAATGCCCTCCATAGACCAATATCCCCTTCTTAATCCGCCTTCTCACACACGATGTCTTCGTTGGTGGAAAGACCTGGACCACGGTATGCATCGGAACTGCTGGGTATCATCCGTATTTAATGTTCATTCAGTTCATCGACGACACTCCAGAGCTTCTCAAGCCTGTGCAGAGGCAAAACCTTGCTCAAAAACTCATCGCGTATCTCGGAGATCTTGCGGTGAACGGGAGCTCTATCAAGGGTCAGTTAGGCGAACCAGGTATTAAGGACGAACTTGTTATCCCCAACCTGGAGAATCGCGACGACTTATCTGGACCTGTGGATACTGCATTGCCGTGTCAGTTGGGTTGGCGTAACATCATTGTGGAGCGAGGTCCTGAGGACTTTGCCAAGGCTATACGGGAGTACCCAGGCACTCTTATCACGGACACGACGTGGCGAGATGCTCACCAATCACTGCTCGCTACCCGCTTGAGAACCATCGATATGGTCAATATCTCAAAAGAGACCAGCCATGCCCTCGCCAATGCATTTAGCTTGGAGGTGTGGGGCGACGCCACGTTTGACGCTGCCATGCGATTCCTGTACGAGGACCCTTGGGAGCGGTTGGTTCGTCGAAGTCCGATGAATCTGCGTTTGCTGGCTGAAAAATAGCATTAGCGCACCCTCCGCAGGCTGGTACCCAATATTCCATTCCAAGCACTGGTGCATGGTGCCAACGGTGTTGGATCTACCAGTTATCCGTAAGGGCTTAGAACCACTTGCGGCGCCTGTTCATTTTCATCGTAGCGACAATGCCATCTACGACTTTTCAAAGAAAGCCGTGGAGAATGGCATTGATATCTTCCGTGTTTTCGATCCCTTGAACTACTTCGGTGAGTGTCCAGCATGAAGTGTCGGGCGACCACTGATCCAACGTGATTTCAATAGAGAACGTAAGCCAAGTCCATCTACTCCGTGCCGTGGAACTGAGTCCCATCCAGATGAGGCTTGGTATCGATGCCGCCAAGAAAGCTGGAGGCGTTGTTGAGGCCGTTGTTTGCTACAGCGGTGACGTCGCTAACCGCAAGGAAACAAAGTATACCCTCGAGTACTATTTGGATTTTATCGATAAACTTGTCAAGGAAGGCATTCATATTCTTGGCTTGAAGGATACAGCTGGTCTACTTAAGCCAGAAGCAGCGAAAATGTGGGTAGTCTTTTCTCTTGTTATTTATGTGTAGTATGAACGGGAAATCCCTCGTAGCCTTGTCGGAGCCATCAGGGAGAAGTACCCTGATATTCCGATTCACGTTCATTCTCACGACACAGCCGGAATCGCGATGGCGTCCATGTTGGCGGCGGCTGCTGCCGGTGCTGATATCGTTGATGTTGCCATTGATAGTAAGTGCTAGAGTCCGTGCCCACAAACATATCATTACTAAAGTTATCAATGCGACAAGGCATGTCCGGATTAACTTCGCAGCCGTCGATGGGAGCGGTTTGTATGGTGCTGGAACAGACAAAATTAGACACCGGTATCCACTACGCTGATATTCAGGCCCTGAACTCATATTGGAGCCAAGTTCGCATACTTTACAGCTGCTTCGAGGTTAATGTCTGTGCATCGGATTCGAGTGTCTTTGATCATGAGATACCCGCAGAGCAGTACGCAGATTTCATGGTAGGTATCGGGTATTATAGCTTCCTCATGCTGATTTACGGGATGAGTAGTTCCAGGTTGCGCGACTTGGCCATGGATCCCAGTGGTCAGGTAAACTCCATCCACATTGTCATCGATATTTCGCATATTGACATACTATCACGTAGAATTCAAGAAGAAGTATATTGAAGCAAATGAACTGGTGGGTAGAAAACACCAACAATCACATTGAGTGCCTCGTTAACCGTGTCCTTCTAGTGTGGTAAAATCATTAAAGCTACACTATCATCCAAGGTGGTTGGCGATCTTGCACGATGGATGATGTCGAACTCCTTGACCAAAGAGAATGTGCTTTCCCATGCAGATGAACTTGACTTCCCCTCATCTGTTGTCGAGTTCTTTCAAGGATACCTTGGGCAGCCCATGGGAGGTTTTCCAGAGCCATTTCGTACCATGGTCATCAAAGATAGGCCAAGAATCGACGGTCGCCCTGGTGCTACGCGGGAACCCTTGAACCTCAAGATGATTAAGGCTGACCTGCGCCACAAATTCGGAAAACACATCACCAATACAGACGTGACTTCATATGTCATGCATCCCAAGGTCCACTGTGCCTTTTCTTCTGAACGTTTGGTGAAACATTCATGCCAGTCCCGCTAGGCATTTGAAGAATATCAAGGGTTCTTGGAGAAATATGGTGATCTAAGGTACGCGACCTTGTGTAATCAAGAATTGCATCAATCTGGATTCTTGTTCAGTGTACTTCCCACGCAGTACTTTTTAGGTCGCCCAGTCACTGGAGAAGAGATGTACATTTCCATTAAAAAGGGGAAGACCCTCATTATCCGTTTGATGGAAATAGGGCCCCTCATTGAGGGTCGTGTCCAACGTGACGTCTGGTTCGAGGTTGATGGCGAGGTACGGATGCGGACGGCGTTGCATGAGAATCTGATGTGTATTCACTTGCGCAGGTACACGCGGTATCCGTCAACGATAAGAACGCTGCGGTCGAGTCTCTCTCGCGTGAGAAAGCAACCGGCGACCATGGTTCAGTCGGTGCGCCAATGGCGGGTGTCGTCGTTGAGATTAGAGTCAAGGAAGGCCAGGAGATCAAGAGGGGTGATCCTCTTTGTGGTCAGTGAAATTAATCTTTTTTTCATGTTGAGACTACAATCTGACGTGGCCTATTCGTCGCTGACTTCCAGTTCTAAGTGCTATGAAGGTGAGTAAGCGAGCAATTTTTGTCTCACCGTCCGACTAGGGGATTTTAGATGGAATCTGCAGTTGCTGCACCCGTTTCTGGTCATATCAAACGTGTCGCTATCAATGAGGGTGGGTGTGATACTTTTCTCTATCTCAATCAATGCGTAATGCTGGTTATCAGGCGACTCCATAAGCCAAGGTGACTTGACAGTAGAAATTGTCCGCTAAAGACGAGCGTGACGCTGGTTATTTCGCAATGATTGTAATCTACTTGTATTCGTCTCTACATGCCGGTGAATCATCATGATTCTCGCTCGAGAGATGAGTATTGCGAAGGACAACACTTGTGAAGAACTGCAAAGGAGAGACAGGTATACGCCCTGTCAGGTATCATCTAAGATGTCAAGTAAATGGTAGAAACGGAAAAGGTGCTACCAGGACGAGCGGACGAGCGGACGAGCGACGGCGTGGGTCAATTCATGTCAAGTATCGTCCGAGGTAGTAAACTACAAAACGTCCAAAATGCGTATGTTGCCGAGAATCTCGCTCAACGGAATGTTCTCCTGCAATCGCACAGTGATCATGCTATCAGCCACAACTCGCCTGTACACGACAGAGCGTCGGCGTGTCGACTTCAGCGTCAACAAAAGTGCACCAAATGGCTGCCTAAGACGCGCAATGAGCCGCAGGGCCCGAGTCTCTCTATCCATGGGGACCGCATCTATGGGCACAGAGAGCGATGGCGATCTGGGTTCAAGAAGCGGTGGAAGATCCTCTTCGATCTCTTCGTCAGACATGTCTTCACTGTCTATACTCGGTGAGGATGGCTCCAAGACGTCATCCTCCATGAATGCGTCAGTTTGCATCTCTTCTCGGTCAAGTAGGGCATCCAGCCAGGGGTGAACGAGATAGAGAGAACTTGCTCGACTCGGATCCTGTCTTGTTTTGATCTCCACCTTTCCAAAGAAAGGAGTTTCCGTGCAATAAACGCGACCCGAACTTGTCCGAAGAGGCGAAAGGGGTGGGATTTTGAAAGCAATGCATGGAAGTTTCATTCGGCTTGCCGCGAACCAAGGCGCAGGCAGCTCATTGAGGCGGTCGTATAACTTCAGGACCACGTCAAGTTCGCGTGTGGAGGTGCGTAATGTGGTGATGGTGTTTTCCATCTCGGCGTCCTCGATGGGTAGCGGGAGGTGTGATGTTGCTGGCCGGTTGAATACGGAGATGTGGGCAGGTAGGCAACTGTTGTAACCGCCAGACTGCCCATTCCATGCGAGGATGCTCGCGTCCCCGGATCCAGCGAGAATGTGCGCCAATAGTCGTCCTAATGCATCCTCCCCTTCACCGTAGATTGCTGGTATGCCGGCAACTGAGAAAATGCCAAGTAGCGAGTATGCTGCATCTTCGACCCGCGTCGTCTGCCGCATCGAAGCTAGACCTAGCTTCTCCCGAATGCCACTTAATCCTGGACGAAGTGCTATCAGTTGCTCTGAAGATACTCCAGTGACTCTCTCCATCTCCGAGACAATTTCAGGAGACTCCTTGTGGTTGAAGGTCTCCGGGTTAAGATACGGCTTCCAATCCTCCGTGTAGAAGCGAATGACCTTGGCAGCGACATATTCTTGCAGTGTCCATGCGCGAGTGTTCCAACTGCTTCCCGCGAGATCTCCAATCTTCACAGGTGAACGGACACCTCGGAGGAAAACGATCATCATGGCCGAGCCACGATACCATTTGAACATGGCCACCATTGCTTCCTGGAGCACAGAATGATCCTGCTTATTAATGCAGCAGGTATCACTCCATGCCCAATTGAAACCGGCATCTTGAGTGATCTTGCAGAACATTTTCAGCTTGTCATGAGTCGGAGATTGATCCAAGTCATACACCACCATGTGTATGACCTGCTCGAACAAAGGTTCATATTCTTCCCATCTGTGCGAAAGCATCACGTATTGGAAGAACTTCTTCACCTCATGCTTGATGTGGCTGCGGTCCAGGTGTGTTGTCATTGACGATACAAGTTTGTTGAAAATCGGCAGTGACATGAATGCAGCTGCTTGTTCCGTTTTGTTGCAGAGACGGCCAGTAGTCGTGTTAATGAGCACGTGCGGCAAACGTCGTATATTGCGTTGAACAGCCCTGCGGATTAGCGCTCGCGTCCTTGATGGGCTGATGTATTGATCACGACACTCTGTCGGTTGAGGTCAATACATACTTTCACCCAATGTCGAGGATATAACTGACCTCGAATTGCTGGGTCAGGGGATTGGTCCATCTTTGAGAGCATGGTCTCATATGCCATGATTGCATCATTATATTGCTCTGCCCCATGCAAAGCTGCATGCTTTGTCTCATAACCCCATGGTGACAAAGTATCACAACCAATGGCCTGTGAATCCACCTCAATATGAATAGATTTGTATCATGATGACACAGCTGAACCCACCTTATTGGCATCATCTAGTGCATCCTCCCACAAACCCTTTGCCATGCAAAGCTTGCTTCGCATGATGTAGAATCCCTGAGTATTGACAGGAAGTATTGACAGGGCAGCAAGGTAGTGTCTTCTGGCTTCATTGTGTTGCTGACTGTTCAAGGCTGCATCTCCAAGATACTCCAGCTTCTTGCAGCAGCTATGTCTGAAATCTGAAAGAGAATGATTACAAATGCTATCCATACTATGATGCACAACTGCTTACCCTGAACCCATTCAGCCCCCTCACTCTGCATTATCATCTCCTCTGTCAATTCACTGGTCATTTGATGAAGACACTCAACTGCATCTAGTATTCCTCCAAGCACTTCAAGACCTTGACACAGCACTTGATAGATCATGACCTTTGGGACTTTGAACTTCAATCTACAAGTTAATTTTGTAGTGGGCATGAGCAAGAGAATTACTTACATTATGGGCAGCAGACAATACACCCTTCCACAAACCATTTGTCAAGTCCACCTTGGCCCACTCCATCAAAACATTCTCAAAGCCCCATGAAGACAATGGGTTGAGCTTGACATGCTGATAAATTGACATCAATAAGAATAGGTGCATGAAAGGTAGAAGCAATCTACTTGATTGGCATCATCAAGAGCATCTTCCCATAATCCTTTGGCCATCCGAGCCTTACTCCGTTTGATGTAAAGGTCTTTGTGAATGTCAGGATTGAGTGACATTGCAGCAGAATAATATATGATGGCTTCATCAGGCTGTTGTATACCCATTGCTCTGTCACCAGCATGCACGAGCTTTTCATGGCCATGAAGCCTAAAATCTAACAGAAACAGTCATCCAGATGTCACTCCAATGGCATGTGCAATTCCGCACCAAGAACCCATTTCAGAAGTTCATCCTGCTTGTCAATCTCCCCTGGAAACTCATTCAGCATTTGCAAGAAACACTTGCTAGCATCCAATATGTGATCCATCATCTCGAGACGTTCACAGATAGCACGATAGATCATGAATCTCGGAACCATGAACTGCAAGCAAACAGAACATCACATCCGAAATGCATATCAGTACCAAGTGAGGCACTCACATCAACAGAGGCAGCCAATGCATTTTCCCACAAGCTATTCATCAATGTTGCTTTTGCCCATTCACCCAAAAGTAGCATTGGTTCCAAAGCCTCATTGCCATCATCACTTTCCAGAGTGGCAAGACATTGCTGAGTGAAGTCTATCGGAATGAGTCAAATACATAGAAACAAAAACCAAAATGCAAGATTGAACTCACCCGAAACCCACTTGATGGTGGGGTTGCTGATATAGACCTCTTCATTGCAGAGGAGTATCATCTTGAGAAGTGACTCGCTTGCCTCCATTAAGTGACCCGCCGCGAACAGAGCATCACAGAGACGTTGTCGAATTGTGATGCCGAGCATGTCCCATTTCCATCCAGTTATCTGTCGGAGACAGGGTCAGAGCTGGTTTGGTTGCAATGTTGAGATCAAGAAGCTTACAAGTGAGACCACTGAGAGAATAGGACTCGTGTGGTGTCGCACCCGGGCCCGCGCATGCTCAAATAATTGTATTGCACCCTTGTAGTCTCCACTTTTCATGCACGAATTTCCAAGGAGAAAATACATATTTGCCTACTTGAGGTGTCAGTACTAGCTAACCACCCAGAGGTAGTATGTTGTGCACGCACCTGAACTACATAGTACACTGGGTTGACATGCACTGTATTGATGAGGTCGTCTATTCGGGATATCGCATCATCGTGCTCCCCAGCCATGAACACTATGATAGCCTAAGTAACATGGCTTACTGAGTGGGAATGGCTCGAGTGCGTGGGATACAAACCTTGACTAGAAGGAGAAAACTGACGTGAGTTGGATGGAAATACTCGGATGCAATGTCGCATGCCCGGTACGCATCGTGCTTTCTCCCCTTGCCGACCAGCGATATACTCTTTGCAATGTAGCCGATCACTGATGGCCGGATTTTGACGGACTTGATGCCAACATCAGCGTCGACATACGGGAGGGTAATACAATAAATACCTCTTTGGCGTATATGGCGGCAGCATCCCACTGCTGCAAACGTGCCTTCAAAAGGGCTAGACAAGCAAGTACATGATGCTTTGTATTCCGGGACGCGGGGAGTGCCGCGGTCAACAACTCTTCAGCATTCGCCAACCGGTCTTGTTTCCACGCATCAAGTGCAGTGTCATTGATCTGAATATCCGGTTCCTGGAAAGTGGGGTGTAGACGAGAAAGAGGGATCGAATCCTACGTACAAAGATCATCAGATACATTATGGTTCAAGGAGATGGGGGACGTACAACGATACGAGACGGACATGTGATGATGATTTTTCCATGTTCTTCGCCAATTGCGAGAAAATGGTTATCTGGTGAAAGTGCAATCGAGAATATATCCTGAGCATGTTGGATGAAGCCAAGTTGGTTATGCGCCGATGTGTCCCAGAACGTGATGGTACGTCCTGCAGAATATGCAACGAATTCCCCGTGCCTAGGGAGAGCAATTGGCAGGGAACGCCAACTGCTGGGCACCGCCCATTCGGAAACCGTTAACCCTGTGAATGCCTCGATTTGCCTGATTTTGTTGTCGGACACAACAAAGAGGTGACGGTTGTTGCACCAGACAAGACCCGAGTTATAGTACAGGGTAACTTTCAGGGGTATGTTGACGAGCATGTGACCATCGTTGCTATCGTAGACTCGAACAGCATTCTCAGTTGCCGTCGCGATCCAGTCGCCTTGCGGGGAGTATTTTGCTATCCTCATCCAATCTACGTGGCGGAGGGTCAGTACGCGTGCCTCGGTTGCAATGTCCCATATGGAGGCCGAGCGCGACGCGACGACGAGCTGAGTTGAGTCGGGGGAGAAGTCGAGGCTGCTGATCGGGTGGGGGCTCTTGCGCATCCATACTGTTTCATAAGTACTCGCATCCCAGACGGCCATCGTACACCAACGCGTTCCGGCGGCAATCCATCTGCCGTCCTTGGAAATGGCGAGACACTGAACACCACTTGCTTCGAGTGTTGCCATCTGTTTCCCGTCTTCCACCCGCCATACTTGAACCCCATCTTCACCGCCGCTCACGAGATACTGACTGTCCACTGAGAACATGACAGCCTCCAACCTGCTGCCGACGGCGATCTCAATCAATGGGTCGCGACGTCCTTCTCCAACGATCAGCATGAATACGCACTCCATGTTGTTAATGTCAGTACACACCTGTCATCGTAGTGAGCATCAGCGATGGCAGGGATGACGTGGGACACTGCACGTCGAATTGGGTGTCGCAAGAATCGATATTTCAGCGCTCAGCACTGGCTGTTTCACATACCCCTGCAGCAGCAGTTCTCTGACTATCAACACGACCAAAATCATGCACACTCGACGAGCGCCTAGGTCAGCTTTGCCAATCCTGTGATCACTATCGACACCGCTTCGCAGTCCACCAATATATGTAATCGTGAAACTAACTAAACACTTCTCCACGTCCGGGCTTGCAGTGTAAGATGTTCTGATGAGTAGCCCATGTAAATGGGCCATGCATGAATCAATTGTGCACTAGGATGATGTGGCTCGTTCTTTGCAATCAAGATTGCTAGCGACACATTCAAGGGCCTATCGACAGTAAAACTCGTCACCGAGATTTGAACAAGAAAAATCAAGACAATGACCCGGTGACAGCACTCGGATTCTTAGCACTTGCATGTCATTTGTTGCTGCAATTAGAACAGATACGATGAATCACGAGGCACCAAATTCTTATTCGCTCAGAGATTGCCAGTACACCGCACTGTCGTAACCTCGGGCCCGACATCTCCACAGCCCTACCTACGTGTATGATCTCCCAGAGCCGTCACCGAGACGCTCCTCGGACTTTCTAGGCTTTCTATGTAGTCTCAAAAGTGAAATAGCTTCCCGACTGTATCTCTCGCGACTTGAATCGTCATCGATCTGGGCCGCAAGTTTGAGACGCATCGCTTAATAGGGAGAACCGCACTACACACCTCTTTCCAATCAAATTCCTTCCTGAGCAGCGTAAAAAAACGCTTGTCTGCCTGTCAACGGTAAGCAATGATACAGCCCTCTCTCTCCAAGATGCTACTACCTTTCGCCTCTTCTTGTAGCAAAACAGTATTTCCGTTTGCTCCATCGCCAGCTCTGAGAGCGTTTTTACCAGGAGCGGAAATGCTGGTTCGAAATAAACGCAGTCCGCGGCAAGAATCAGATCAGGCCGAGATATCCCACGAGGCAGAGGTTCTCCCCTGTTATTCCACCAGTCACCATCTGTAATGCAGTCCCGGAATAGCTTTGCTCACCAGTTCAATTCTGACACGATGATGGACGACTCTAGCTGATTCAGTTTTACGTTTTCGCGCATGATACCTAGTAATGG
>JBBPOF010001142.1:0-12393 GCA_038091315.1 Porphyrellus cyaneotinctus | reverse complement strand
CACACTGCTTACGTTTCCCCTGACTACCATTATGACTCATTTGTGACTCAGCTGTTCTGTCTGCTTCTACGATGTTCTATTGATTAGTCATCTGCAGTAGTTCACTAGTACTTATACCGAGCTGCCTGTACTTCTCTCCTTATTCTTGATCTACGCAATACAACGTCGTTGTATGTTCTCAAGTCTCCTTCGTCCTAAGTCTCTTTTGACTTGAGGAACCTCGAACCCTTGACCTTGACCCCTTGACTTGTCTCTTGTCGTTGCTTTGTTCTATCGAGGACGCTGTGTCTCTTCGTGAGTACCTCCCTCGAGACAAACAGAGTACGCTCGATGTACAGCGTACATTTTGTGTAACAAAAAGAGGCGGCCAAGAAATGGGTGAGTGATATTAAATCACAGTTGGTCAGGGCTGACCAGAGCACGCTGCAGAAGTAATAGTGCAACAGCGCACCAACAAAGGCAAGGGGCAGGCAGCACCAGACTGTGTCCGGTGCATCAAGAACAACCTTGCATGCAAGCTGCGAGAGGAGCTCAAGGCGATGTCCTGCAAAGGATGTTTCGCGGTCAAGGCACGGTGCAAACAACCGGGAGAGGAGAAGCCTATCCGGCACAGAAAACAAGGAGACAATGAAATCAAGGAAGTCACACCACTGGTGAAGAAGCAGTGATCAGAGGAGGTGGGTACAAGCCAGAGTAGCGATGGTATGGCAGAGTTGGCAGAGGTGGGTCGCAACATCATAGTGGTGTTGACAGGAATGCGAGCAAAGATGGCAACAATGAATCATCACATCACCCGCCATAATTATCATCAGACGATTATGGCGTATGCCAAGGAGGAACAGGTGTGGAATGTGTGGGGTGGTTTGGAGGACGATGCGTGCGTGTCGGATGACACAGACGTAGGGGAAGAAGCAATGAAATGAATCATCACAGAGGTGGTGGAGGAGACAGAGGAGACAGAGGAAATGGTGAAGGAAGTGGAGGAAACGGAGGAAATGGAGGAGACTGAGAGTGACGCAGAGGTTGAAGCAGAGATGGTAGAGTAGTATAGTTGTCTTGTTTGTCGTTCCACTCTTATAAATTGGTTCTCATCGCCTAATTGTGAGGTCCGGGTTTGTCCAGATACCGGAGATGGTAATCCGCGACTAATTCTGATGCATGATCAAGTTCAGTGGCTAGTAACCACAAAGTTTCTTCATCAGTACCTTCATATCCTAACCAACGTACAAGATAAAGCAATTTGCAGTTCTTGCACCTTCAATCAATTTTCAAGTTGAGGATCTCGGAGATTTCAAACTCCAGTTCTCTGTCAACTTTGACCAGAGGTGGTGGAGGTTGTACACAGTTTGGTATGATGTTGGGTACTGAAGGTTCTAACTGTGAGATGTGAAATACCGGATGTACAGATTTCATAGAGTTGGGAAGATGGAGCGTGAGAGAATGGGTACCAGCTTTAGCGATGATTTCGTACGGCCCTAAGTTCTTTTCTGATAGTTTCTTGGATGGCCTAGTTGACCTAAAGTACTTAGCCTTGATGAACACCTGATCTCCGGGCTGGAAGTCCGGAGCTGGAGCTTGTTTGGCATCTGCAGGTCCCTGGTAACATTTTTGAGCATGGTCCATTTCCTCACGTAGGAATTGGTGTAGAGAATTGAGGTTGACTGAGTATTTGAGTGCACGAGTGGAGGTGAGATCGTGTTCCAGGTGTATGGAGATGTTCGGATGATAGCCCTTGTTCACAAAGAACGGGGAAACATCAGTGGTGGCACTAGGAGCATTGTTGTATGCGAACTCTGTGAGAGGCAGAAGTTCAGACCAGTTATCCTGTTGGTAGTTGCAATAGATGCGCAGGTATTATTCTAGCGTCTGATTCATACCCTCCGTTTGGCTGTCACCTTCCGGATGATATCCAGAGGTAAAGTGTAACCAGATGTTGAGGGCCTTTCCTAATGATCTAAAGAAGTGTGACACAAACTCAGAACCTCGATCAGAGGTGATATGGGAGGGAACGCCATGCTTCAAGAAGACATTCATCAAGAACAATTTGGCTAACTCCAGAGAAGTTATAGTGTCCGTCGTTGGAATGAATTTACATTGCTTGAAGAGACGGTCGATGACGAGGAGGATGGCAGAGTAACCAGAGGAAGCTGGAAGTTGTTTGATGAAGTCCATTGAGATGGAGTTCCATGGGCATTCAGGGATTGGAAGCTGTTTTAACAGACCATATGGTTTGTGTCTAGGAACTTTAGCATGCATGCAGGAGGTACAGGAGGACACGTATTCCTTAACGAATGTCCTGATTCCTGGCCAAGTATATTCGCGGTGGATAAGCTCTAAGGTATGGTTTTGTCTGAAATGTCCAGAGAGCAGATGATCATGCTTAAACTGGAGGACACAAAGTCAGAGGTCATCAGTGTCAGGCACGTAGATGTGATTATCTAGACGTAGGAAGCCTTCAGTGTCAATAGACCAATGAGAGTCAGATGTCAGAGGGGTGGACATGTGTCCAGAGGCCACTGGATCTGAGGGGAGAGTGGAGAGAATGTTGTTGTGGAGGTTTTCGACATCAAAGACAGAGCTGGCTCAGAGGACTGGAGCTGCTAGGTAAGTGACTTGTAGGGATGCAGTGAGTTGCTCCTGGGTGAATACTGGGCGGAAGTTGTGCAGATTGACGTGAGTGTAGTCCTTATCCCCCTCTTTGGGGTAGATGTCCCAGCGTCTAGTGAGGGCATCAGGTTTCACACCAAGGCGACCAGGACGGAAGTGGATGACCATATTGAATCTGGAGAGGAACTCCGACCACCAGGCTTGCTGGCGAGTAAGGAGCTTGGTCATAGCAAAGTATTCAAGGTTCTTGTGGTTGGTGATGACATCAACTGGAAGCGCGGAACCTTCAAGATAGTGTCGCCAAGCCTTGAAAGACTCATGAATGGCAAGTAACTCCTTATCATGGGTGTCATAATTGAGCTCGGGAGCTGACAGCATCCTAGAGTAGTAAGCGACCGGCCAGATTTCCTCATCCAGACATCAGAGAGAAAAGATTCTGGCAATAGTGTAGTTGGAAGTGTCAGTTTCTACAATCATAGGGGCATCAGGAATCCAATGAGTAAGGATAGGTGCAGATGTGAAGGTGTCCTTGAGTTTCTGGAATGCGGAGTGACAATCATCGGAGAATGACCATGAGACAGCTTTGCAGGTAAGGTGGGTCAAAGGAGTGACTATGGCGGAGTAGTTGTTGATAAATCGATGGTAGAAGTTAGCAAAACTTAAGAAGGACTGTACATCCTTGACTTTATGATCTTGTATGGCTTGGACTTTCTCAGCAGACATGGTAAGTCCAGCCGGAGATAGGCAGTATCCAAGGTACTCAGTAGAGTCAGTGTGGAACTCATACTTCTCAGGTTTCACGTAGAGATTATGTTTACGGAGTCATTGGAGGACTTCCTGGACATGCTCCTTGTGGGCAGACTTGTCTGCAGAGAATATCAGGATGTCGTCCAGGTAGACGATCATGTAGACATCAAGTAGATCTGTGAAGATTGTATTCACGAACTGCTGGAAAGCAGCAGGGGCATTTGTGAGACCAAAGGGCATTACCAGCCACTCATATGAGCCATAACGCATGTGGAAAGACATTTTCCATTCATCGCCCTTGGCAATGCAGACCAGATGGTACATGTGCTGGAGGTCAATTTTGGTATAGATCTTAGCGTTGCTCGGAGTGTCTAGGAGGTCAGAGATGCATGGAAGCAGGTAGCAGTCTTTCTTCATGATCTTGTTCAGTCCTCGAAAGTTGACACAGAGGTAGAGTGAACCATCCTTCTTGTGGACAAACAGGACCAGAGCAGCATGAGTGGAGGAAGAGGGACGGATGAATCCATTAGTGAGGTTTTCGTCAAGGAACGTATGAAGTGCCTCAAGCTCTGTGGAGGAAAGGGAGTAGAGAGTACCAAGGGGAGGAGAGGTGCCTTCTTCCAAATTGATCTTTAGATCATGTTCGCGATGAGGAGGCAGTGTGGATGCTTTGCTCTTGCTGAAAACATCAGTGAATTCATGGTAGTCCAGAGGTATACCAGAGAGATCTACCAGATCGTCGGAAGTGGTGGAGGAATGAAGGTTACTCTCTTTGGAACGGATTTGGAGACTGAATTTGACAGATCCCTCCAGGCAACAAGCTAGTGCAAATGCAGGTGCACTAACAAACATGATAGGAGGGGCTTTGCCATCACAGAAATGTGGCAGATTGGGAGAGTCAGCCAGAGGTATGACCGGAGGCTGTGGGAGTGAGCTCAGAGGTGCTGGCATGGCTTGCACAGGTGAACAGAACAAGATACTGCTCAAAACCCAATCAATCAATGGAATGTGGCGGGTGAGCCAGTTGTATCCTAGAACAATAGAACAGGAGCCATCAAGTGGGGTGACATATAATGTCGTCGGAGTGATATTGCCAGTTTCAAAATGGATAGAGATGTCAAAAGCTTGGGTAATGGTTGAGTTCGTAGTGCCGTTGAAAAGGCAAAGTTGGAGCAGAGGTATGGAATAGGTCAGAAGTCCATGGTTATTAACAAAAGTTGTATCTATAAAACAATCAGAGGATCCAGAATCTATGAGCGCTGAAAAAGAAGAAATATCATAGGCAACTAGAGAGACAGTGGATACGAGGGATTTGGGATCAGAGAGAGTGGATGCATTGAGTTGAATCTCCTTAAGTGCGCGGTTGTCATCAATGCAACCTCTAGACCATGCGGAGCTGTGGAGGTTGCAGACTATTTTTCCGACTCCTTAGAGTCGGCCAGTTTGTCTTCCGGGGGTGCGGTGGTAGTGGCCACACAAGCCTTGGAAGCCTTGGAGGAAGACTTCTTGCAGTCCTTTGCCATGTGACCAGCGAGGCCACAGAACATGCACAGTTTCTTGTCAAAGCAATGTTGGCATTCGGCAGTGGTGAGCTTGCCGTCTGCATCAAGTTTCGATGAGAGGTCGGGTTTAGGGGCGGAGGTATTGGCAGACTTGCCCTTAGACTCAGAAGAGTCCTTGGACTTGCCACCAGAATTGTTCGAGGCAGATGATGATGTGGTGGGAGTGGGAGCGGAGGAACAGGATGACAAGTTGTTGGGGGTCAAACCAGAGGTCTTAGAAGCATGGTTAACTTCTTCTTTGCGCTCCCAATACCCTTGGTCAATTTGCTGCACGAGAGTGTGCATTGCATAGATGGTATCAGGCTTGCCCTGATGCACGATCTCATCCTTGATGCGATCCAGAAGTCCATTATAGAAGCTCTGGTGGAGTGCACCAGAACCCCACCCACAGACTTGGTTTGTGAGTCGATTCCACTCGACAATGTATTTGCTGATGCGCTGGTTATCGCGCATGCACAGTTGCTTGAGCTAAGCCTCTGCTTCAGCAACAGGGTCATGGGGGCCAAAGTTGGCCTGAAGCTCGTAGAGGTATGATGGAAGGTCAGAGGTAGACAGAGGGATGAGGTTGTTGGTGCAGGACTTATATGTCGTGCCCTTGTCAGTTCCCTAAGGACCTCATATTTCAGAGGAGAACAAGAGTAAGGGTCGAGAGTGACTTGAAGGAAGTGATTAAGTTGAAATTTGAACTAAGGTACTAGAGACAAAATATGGAGGTTTATACATGGAGGACTCAGGTCTGAATGACTAACTACACGGAGGTCGGAAGTAAATATCCCCATGCTGTGATGGAGGTAAGTATGCCTGGAGCTGTGCTACTAAGCGAGACATAGATTTGAAGTTTGTTAGCAATCATGAATGTCATGAAAAATGAATAATAGGAACAGAGTTAACATTGGAGGAAAGTGGAGAACAAGTCCAGAAAGTGAGAAAGGAGAAAAGGTTAGAATAGGCTCAGAGTCGATTCGGAAGCCCAGAGTTGGACTTAACAAAAATCTGGGATATGACACCAAGTCAGTCAAATGTGCCTCAGGCCATAGCCCACCTCTTCACTCCTAGTGTAGCCCCAGATTCCAAAAGTGATGAAGAATTTTTTTTCATGAAGCTTATTGCATGTGAGTCAAAAGCAGCCCAGGGTATGTTTTCTTCTTACTTCACTGTGATCCTGAAGGCACTCAATTTGCAATTACCATACCAGCCACCACTAGATCGAAGTGTCCGCATCATGTGTTAACGTCAGAACTCACATTCAACTTGGAATCTCAGCCCTCAGGCTCTGCAGGAAAGCAGATCAAGTTGGAGAACTACCACTCTAGCCTAGCCACTAGAGGTGACAATTTTTCTACCTATATGCCATACTTTTCCCCTAATCTTCATGCACACAGGGGCAAAGAATAAAGCATCTGAGGTTGCAGAAGCTGGCCCTAGTGGATCAGGCACCATGCCAGTGACAATGGGACTGTTCACAACCTGCCAATCCACCATGGTACGCACCCCTCAAAACTTTGGAAATAATGTACTAACTTCACTGTGTTACGATTCAATATATGTGCGCCTCGGTTTTCCTTATATCATCTCGTTTCTCTACTTTCGCCCTCCCTGGAATGCTAACGCCAGGTCGAGATGACTTTCTTCTCCTCTTTAACCCTGATGGTTTTAGCGTCGTTGCGTTACCTTGAACGCAATCCCCACGCTGTTCTCTTCTCTATTGCCGGTAGGGGATATGCACTTACTTCAATTCTCCTATCTACGGACAGCCTCTCTCCTCTAAGTGATTCTCTTGCATCACTTACGTTTCCCCTAGTTACCATCATGACTCATTCGTGACTCATCGTTCTATCTGCTTCCAAGATGTTCTATTGATTAGTCATCCACAGTAGTTCACGAGTACTTATACCGAGCTGCATGTACTTTAGTTCCTTATTCTTGATCTGCGCAATCCAACGTTCGTTGTACGCTCTCAAGTCTCCCTTGACCTCAGTCCGTTCGACTTGAGGAACCCTTGACCCAGATCCCTTGACTTGTCTTCTGTCGTAGCTTTGTTCTATCGAGGATGTTGTGTCTCTTCGTGAGTACCTCCCTCGAGACAAACAGAGTACGCTCGACGTACAGCATACGTTTCGCGTAACACACTGCATCCAGACTCAGTAGTACTCTAAGTCAGCCATATTCACCACCATCACCTTAATACCTGTCATTGTACATCTACACATTTACTAGTTCACATCTCCTAATCCCACATTCCCTAATGACTTCTCACTACAAACAACTTGTCAGAGCCATCACATCAAATGCAGACAATCTTTCATGAGGTCTTCCTCTCACCCATATTGGACAGAAAACTATCACTTGGCTATCTGATAAAATCATCGAGTCCATCTGCAAATCACATCAGAGAGGAAGCTTTGCTGCTACTCAACTTACCACTCAAAGATGTGGCCATGCACAACTCCATCACTATGTTCATCTCTAAGGCTCTATCAGCCTCACACATTCATCATACATATGCCATGGTACCCCAATCTCACTGGTCTGGCCAGCCACCCAATCACCACTGTCAGCCATGCCATTTAGGTCAACCTAAATCAAGCTACTCAGTCGATACAATAAACCATAGCCAATCCCATCCAGGATGTGTTGGACACAGCACATCAAAATGCTGTCGCAGCAGATGTTTGCACAAATTGGACTTGTCTCGATCTATTGCTACAGAATCTCCAATCCATTGTGAAGAGCATGTCATTGCCAAATATATGAATGGATCCACAACAACTTCAATGGCTCTTGGCCAATTCATAAACTCACCATTATTTATGTGATGCTGCTCAGCAGAATACTCCCAAAGGTATGCCATGCTCCAGATAGCACCAGCAAATCTTCCACTGGATCTTCTACAAATGATGTCCACAAAATGCCCTGGGTGGCTACAACATCAACTCCAAAGTCTCCCCTGTGCAAATATATGGCACTCCATAAGAATTGTTTCAGATAGCCATGGACAAAGAAACACATATGTAACAGTGTCTGTGATCTTGCTTCCCATATTCATTCCACACAAGGTGCCAAAGAAATCATGCCATTCAATCTCGTCTGCATGGGTCTCATGGAGTCGAAGGGTCCATCAATCTTCCATTCCCCGAAATTTAACAGTACATGGTTCTTGCTCTCTGACAACAATATTAAGTGCAAATACAAGTCAACGGTCAAGCAACTGGAGTATCTGCCATATGGTCCCTTCTGTTTCATTTTATCTGTGCTTGGTGATGCATTGGCAATACAGTTGGCCAAGCATGGCGATTTTGTTTAGCATCACATAGTTAAATGGACAAACAAAGATGAAGATGCAGCAGCGTCTTCCAAATGCATTTGTATCTGAAGGTCCACATTTCCAATATTGCAGAAATGTGGAGTCCATGTGGTGCCAGTTAGATGTCATAGTATATCATCAATGTTGTTGTCAGTAATATTGTATCATGCATATCCAGTACTGGTAGATATGTGGTTCTTTTGGTCAATATCTGGATAATACATTGTGATCTTTGTGTGGATTGAATATGTGGTGGTGGTTTGCCTGTACTGTACCACATTTATTACCATGGCAGATGTGCAGGAAATGGCTAGCTTCATATGAACAAACACAGTCCTAAGCCTCACTATATTAGATTAGGACCACTTAAATCCTAACCAACATATGAGATAGAGTAATTTGCAGTTCTTGTGCCTTTGATCAATTTTCAAGTCAAGGATCTTGGAGATCTCAAACTCTGGTTCTTTGTCAACTTTGACTGGAGGTTGTGGAGGTTGTATGCAGTTTGGTATGATGTTGGGTATTGGAATTTCTAGCTGTGAGATGTGACATACCAGATGTACAGATTTCATAGATTTGGGAAGGTGGAACATAAAGGAATGGGTACCAGCTTTAGCAATGATTTTATATGGCTCTAAATTCTTTCTGATAGCTTCTTAGATGTCCTAGTGGACCTGAAGTACTTAGCCTTGACAAACACCTAATCTCTGGACTTGAAGTCCGGAGCCAGAGTTCACTTGGCATCTGCAGGTCCTTGGTAATGCTTTTGAGCATGGTCCATTTCCTCATGTAGGAATTGGTGTAAAGAGTCAAGGTTGACTGAGTATTTGAATGCACAAGTGGAGGTGAGGTCACATTCTGGGTGTATGGAGAAGTTCAGATGGTAGCCTTTGTTTGTAAAGAATGGAGAGATACCAGTGGTAGCACTAGTCAAGTTGTTGTATGTGAACTCCGTGAGAGGCAGGAGTTCAGACCAATTATCCTGCTGATAGTTGCAATAAATGTGCAGATATTGTTCTAGCATCTGGTTCATACAGTATGCTCTATTTGTTCTTCACCTTCCAGATGATATCTGGAGGTAAAGTGTAACTAGATGTTGAGGGCCTTTCCTAAAGATCTGAAGAAGTGCGACACGAACTCAGAACCTCAATTAGAGGTGATGTGGGAGGAAACACCATGCTTCAAGAAGACATTCATCAAAAACAACAACTTAGCTAACTCTAGAGAAGTTATGGTGTCCATCGTCAGAATGAATATGCATTGTTTAGAGAGGCAGTCAATGACAATGAGGATGGCAGAGTAACTGGAGAAGGCTGGAAGCTGTTCAATGAAGTCCATTGAAATGGAGCTCCATGGATGTTCTGGGATTGGGAGCTGTTTTAATAGACCATATAGTTTGTGTCTAGGAACTTTAGCATGTGCGTAGGAGGTACAGAAGAACATGTATTTCTTAATGAATGTCCTGATTTCTGGCCAAGTATATTTGTGGCAGATAAGCTCTAAAGTATGGTTTTGTCTGAAATGTCTGGAAAGCAGATGATCATGCTTAAAACAGAGAATATGGAGTTGGAGGGCATCAACTTCAGGTATGTAGATGCAATTATCTAGATATATAGAGAGAGATACTCATAACTAAACTAACCTATGATGTCATTGATGGTTACCTGTGGTGAACATCTTTTCCATTCAACATTGATGAGTGCATCTATTGATGGATTCTATTGTCTACGAAATATAGAGATTTCAGCTCCTCTATGCAAAATGGAATACTTCTGTTTTGCATATTTTCAATGATTTGCTCTATGTTCATATCTGTAGCAGGTGCTTGAGTGATGTGCACAAATGTGGAAGTGGAAGGTTTGCATGTTTTTCTCTTAAAAAGTTACCTCTTTGATAACCTTAGCCCAAGGGGGGATAACATGAACTGGTTTAATCATCTCAGAGCAGACTGGTAGGTTTTTTCGGTGCAATCCTGTGACTTCCACAAGATCATTCACAAAGTTCAGGGGCCTACTGAGCTCAACACAATGCATGTCAACATCCCTACCTCTGACTCATATATACATGACATGTATGAATGGACAATCACCAACTTCAATCTTCAGGAACCCATTCACTTCCTTGCATTATTTACCAGCGTCACTTTTGCCAGTCTTATCCCACAGATATACACTGCTCCTGATGCTAAGGAAGGCCTCCCCCATAATGCCACAAGCACAGAGCATGTTGCCCATCTCTGTAACATAGATTGGGTCACCAAGGAGAAAAGAGGCAGCTCTCAACCACTGCCATTTATACTTAATGTGGACCGCTTTCATGCTGGGCTGCTATGACTCATCTTCACCTGTCAGTTCTATTCTCAGCAGAAAAGGTTCTCTCACTAAGTGGTACAATAAGAATAGTGCATTGTTTCTTATTTCCCTCCATCCAAATTATAACCTCTGCATTGGTTAGCTGCTAAGGGCATCACTCATCTTGCCCTTTGCCACTTCGGTCTTGTTGAAATCCAATCTGATTGGATGTCTAGCCTTTCTTATTCAGACTTCTAACTTCACAGTCTAGACTTCATGTCATGGGGATTATGTCATGATGATGACTACAATGTTCATATCTCTTATCTATTGATAGGAGATATTTATAACCTTTCATTAGGATTGGTTGATAAGCCAGATAGGTGGCTTTACTGCTATTGGCTGGAGATAAGGATGTAGATAAGCTCCTTTTCTGCCATTGGCTCAGAACATTCTTTGATGTTCTTCACCTGCCCTAAAGGGCTTCTTTATCTCACACCTGCCCTAAAGCATGGTGTTTATATACTGATCTGCTATTGCAGGTACATACAGTAACATAATCTCTCTTAACCCTCTCTGGGATTATTCGCTTCACACTTGCATATCATTCCTATACTCCAAGGACAGTGTAACTAGTGAGTCTTCCCTCACAACTTCCTGTGCTGATGCTGGTGGGCTCTCCAATACTCTGGATCTCCATTGTAAAGGATATAAGCTTGTTAAGTGCAATGACCTTCACATGCCTCCCTTCCTCAGTCTTCAGGCCACCCTCATGTTGCTGCCACTTTGCACCCCAATGCTCTGCAAGCTCTCATGTCGAGAGATATTCCCCAAGGCCTTCAGTGTATTCTGTCCATAGCTCTGTGATCACTTTGATGGGCTAGTACCGGTAGCAAGGCAGCCAGTCACCATCCCTCCACTTCCACTTGTGGGCATCAAGTTGTGGCCTCCTGTAGCATTTGGTGAGGGTGGTCCAGACTGCAGAGCATGGATCCATGGCAGCAGCAGAGGGTGCCACTGGCATTCTGACTTGGACTCTGGCCAACTTCCAGACCTATAACCTGAGTGCAGACACCACCACCACTCATGTCTCAGAGTGGACCTGCAGCTGGCACCACTGGCCCTGGCCTGGGCCTGAGGTCTGATTCCACAGTCATAGTGGTGGCTGATACACCTGGTGCCAGTGGTGGCAAGGATAGAACCAAGTCTGCAAGGTGGTTGTTCATGCAGTCAATGACAAGTCAGTGCTCAGGCTTGGACTTGAACACACCTTGTGGCTCAGCTGCTTGTCTGCTTGTAGCCCAAGTCTTCCAACTCCCTTTGGGCCATCGAGTGACTTAAAGCTCAGCAAGCAGCACATTCTGTGTGGTGACATGCTGCTACCCATCAAGATGGAGTGCCTCATTCTCTGCTCACTGTGCTTGCTGCTTGAGTGACAGATTTATGATGATTCCTCAGAGACTCAAGATCAGGTGCTGTGGCAAGTTCTGGAGGGCAAGCCAGGAGGCCTCCTCTGCACTTGCCACCTGTTGGACTGACTGGGCAGCAAATGAGCGAAATCAGGGAGTGTCAAATGGATGGAACTGAAAGATGGAGAGCTTGGGATGCTGTGAGTAGAGGACAGCACCATCCTGGAGAAGGACTGTGTGAAACCAGGTAAGGACTAATAGGAACTACTTGAGAGTGATGTTAATTGCAAGGGGGGAGTTGCAAGCATGCTCCTGCAGTTCTGCATGAGCTGATTCCACAAATGGAAAGATCTCACAGAGCAGATCATGGGGAGGGACTGCAAGTGCAGTGTGAGCAGACCAGACCCAAGGAAGCATTGATGGACAGAGGCCAACTCACCCAGGCAGCCACGAGGGAGTACATACTCTTCTAG
>JBBPOF010001141.1:0-12412 GCA_038091315.1 Porphyrellus cyaneotinctus | reverse complement strand
GCCTGGATATAGTGGAAGTGCTGAAACCAGTTTGCTTGGCAATATCTTCACCAGAGCAACCAGCATCAAGTAAAGAAAGAACTCTTTGTTGTTGAGCAAGAGAGAGAGATCTGACCATGGTGGTGGTTGGAAATCAAGAAGTGTGGGAACTTTTTTGAACTCAAACACAATATTTATTGTGTATCTTTGTTTATAGACTTAAAGAATTGCAAATCTATCTGAAATCTCCAAGATATCTATTTCAAGTACAAAAGTGAAAAAACCCTTTTAATGACATTGCTGTCTTAAAATAACCATATCTCCGCCAATACTAGGTCAAATCACATGACTAAGGAACTGATTTGTAGCCAGGAGTTTGTACTCTGTTTGGTCACCCTATAGCTAAGCGAAATTCCCAGGGGTGTTTGTGGTGTGCTTCACGCACCACATTAGGGTTAAACATTGGAAGGGTTTTTGGAGTCACTGTATGAAGTGCCTCAAGCTCTATGGAGGAAAGGGAGTAGAGAGTACCAAGGGGAGGAGAGGTACCATCTTCCAAATCAATCTTTAGATTGTGTTCATGATGAGGAGGTAGTGTGGATGCTTTGCTCTTGCTGAAAACATTAGTGAACTCGCAGTAGTCCAGAGGTATACTGGAAATGTCTACCAGATCATCAGAAGTGGCAGAGGAACAAAGGTTACTCTCTTTGGAGCAGATTTGGAGACTGAATTCGACAGAGCCTTCCAAGCAACAGGCTAGTGCAAATGCAGGTGCACTAACAAACACAGTAGGAGGGGCTTTGTGATCATGGAAATGTGGCGGATCGGGAGAGTCAGCCAGAGGTACAGTGACTTCCAAAATTGAGTCAATGTTTCAAGACTTTGAAGTGTTTGTTATATAACTCAGGGGATAGAACAAATAGAGCCAAAGTATAAGTGGGTGGTGGAAAGCACATACACCTGGCTATGTGTGAAAAAAATATTTATGTAATTTGAATATGTATTCATGGAGATATAGTCAATTCAAATCAGCAACTCATTGACTTGATTTTGTAACTATGTATCAAATCTACAGAATTAGCCAAATCTAGTACTTAGTGTGACCCCCTTTGGCCTTGATCACTGCTTGGATCCTTCTAGGCATGCTTTCAATCAAATTCTGACACACCTCTGGATCTATATTATTCCATACTTCTGCCACTCTTTCCCAAATCTCCCATACTCCATTGGCATGTCTTGAATACTTGGCAAGCTCCTTTTTCATATGATGCCAGAGATGTTCAATGGGATTGAGATGGAGGCCAATCCAGGACTTTGATATCATTGTCTTCCATCCACTTCTTGACCTTTTTGGAGGTGTGTTTGGGGCCATTGTTCTGTTGAAAGATAATATCCTCCAAAGAAATTCCAGATTCCTCCAAGCTAGGAAGCAAGTTGTCCTCCAAAATGTCCACATATTGGTTGGCAGCCATCCTCCCCTCAACCTCTGCAAGGTGCCCAACACCTTCCCAACCCATACACCCCCACACCATAATATTTCCTCTGACAAACTTTATTGTTCCTTGAACCTCTCTGTTAATAAGGCCCTCACCTACCTGTTTCCATACCCATTCCCTTCCATCTGACCAAACAACCCTCTTCCAGTCCTCAATAGACCATTCCTGATACTTCAGGGCAAAGGCTAGACGCTTCTTCTGATTTCTTGCAGCAAGAAGTGGCTTTTTCTTCTTTGTTACAGCCTTGAATAAATGTTTTTTAAGAACCCTTCTTACTGTTTGTGAGGAGACTGGACTTGGACTTGGAATGATGGAATTGATGTGGTGGGTAGCCTGAACAGCATTGGCAGCTCTGCCTGTAGTGATTTGAGTGATGATAGCATGCTGAGGGGTGGCTGAAAGCTTGAAGGGACAACCAGGAAGAGGTCTAGGTCTATTTGGCAGGAGATCCCTGAGTACCCTAGAGACAGTAGACTAGCTGACATCTAGTTTGGAGGGAATAGAACGACCAGAATGACCATTAGAGGCCAGAGAAAGAATGTTTTCTTTTTGAGAAGAGGGAATGGGGTGCATAGTGAATCTGAAAGGCATAAGTGATGAAACCAGTGCTTAAATAGTGTCCGTTGAGGTGGTTGCCATGATACAGTAACTATGGCAACCATCAGTAATGCTTCCATCAAGGGTTATATATGACAGCTATCAAACTTTAACAGATGTAACATGTAGTTACACAATTGAGTCAATGACATATTGAATTGAATTGACTATATCTCCACAGATACACATTCAAATTACATCAATAAATTTTTCACACATAGCCAGGGGTATGTGCTTTCCACCATCTACTTACACTTTGGCTCTATTTGTTCCTTCCCCTAAGTTATATCACAATCACTTCAAAAGTGCAAAACATTGACTCAATTTTGGAAGTCACTGTATTTTCTATTGAAGGTGTAACTTTAGAGGTATGGCACACAGATATAAATACTCACATCCCTCATTGGTGTAGATCAAAAATCATCTTTTGCAGTCCACATCAGATGGCCTCCACTGTATCCTTGTTTAGTAACACCTCATCAATCCCAGCAATTATTCTTGTCTCTATAGGATTGGATTCAGTACCACACACTGCATGGTGAAGGGCACAAGCCAACTAGTACCCATTCAAATAATTATCTGAAGAATGAACATATTGCTTACAGCAGTCGCAGAAGTGGCAAAGAGGTGAACTGGAGTTGTGGTCCACAGCAGGTCCTTGCTCAGATTAAGGTGTCGACGGGGTGACATTGGATATTTATACTAAAATTGCACATGATAGTTGAGTAATATCGGATTTGCAAATAGTATATTTCCCTTTAAAACATAGTTAAAAGGTGAAGGACGCATGAAATACATGATTAAGACTTACCTTGGAGGCAGTGCCAGCATAGTTATGTAGGTAGTATCCACTCCAATTATGGTCATCAATCATGTTTTTTCACACTGCTGTGTGACTGTGATTGGATTTTGAGGGGGCTGGAGATGACAATATGCTTCCTTGATGATACCAGACATATTATATCTGTTTGTAAAGGGCACTGCCATCTGCACCATCTTGCTCTGAAAAGTCAATCTTTGATTCCTGAACTATGGAACATATGGTTAAGTACTGTATCCAAAACAATATGGTTTGCTCACCAATTTCCCTAACTTTTCCCAGGGGGTTTCTAAAGTTCCAATAGTTCGGTTGAGTGACAATTCCTGCTCGAAAAAAAGAGATGACAAATGGTGTCCACTTTCAATACAAGCTTGACTGAGACATTCCCAGGTGACATCATCAAGACATTCACTGTCCCAACCCAGGGAATGGATGATATCTTGAATGATGAGATTAAATGCACATTCAAAATTGTTCCTGTCATGACTGAAAGATTGCTCTTTTGGAGCTTGCCTTCAGAAGTGCCATCAGGGCCAGCACAAGTGCTTCAAGTTGATGAGGCCAACACCAGGGATCTCCCACTGGCAATGGAGCCCAGGAACATGTTGGTGAAGGCAGGGCATCCATGGCTACTTGCTGGACCTTGTGTACTGGCGCCAGTGTGCTTGATCAACCCAAAAAATGTATTGCTGGACACTGAAACAGTGTTAGAAGGAACAGAAGGAACAGTGTCTGGGGAGAAGAACGTGCCAAGAGGCTGGCACAATTTGTCCCTGGACTCTGTCTGGTCCAGACAATTGTCAAGGATTTGGTCCTGCATGAGAAAGTGCCTGCCCTGGTTTCATGGTCAAGAGAGAGCTCAAAGTCAACTGAGTTGGGTATAAACTACTGATCACCTGTCTGAGTTGGTGTGTGTTGCCAGTGTCAATATAAGTCAGCAGAATAGAGCCTGACATGCTCTTGGATTAGTGCCAATATTGAGAGTAGGAGAGGGTCACAGCGGTAGAGATTCAAAAATTGAGTCAACACAAGTTGGATTTATACTGATGGCAATCTGCTGGTTGGATGTGGAGACTTGGGTGTCGGTGACCATGTCATTGGTAGGGCAGAAGATGAGCCAGATTTTGCTGTTGTTGATGACCCAGTGTATGAAGTGAAAACAGATGTCTATATGTTTCGTGTGAGCATGATACTGGTGGTCTTTCACGAGTGTGATGGCAGATTGGTTGTCTGAAAAGAGAGTGATGGGTGCGTTAAGAGGAGTGAGAACTTCACTGATAAATGAACACAGCCATAGCACTTCTTTCATGGCATGTGTTGTGGTGACATACTTGCTCTCAGTCATTGAGAGTGAGATGATCCCCTGCTTCTTCGACACCCAGGATACGGCACTGCCATCTATGAGGAAAGCATAACCAGAAATGGCTTTCTGATTTTCTGCCATCCTACCATCTGCATCCATGTATCCCTCCAACGTCTCCATTGCTCCTCCATATGTTAAATGCAGATCCTTGGTACCAATGAGGTACCTGTAAATATGGCATACAGTCTTCCAATGAGGCATTCCAGCATTGCTCGAAAAATGCAAGATGGTTGATACAGCATATGAGATGTCAGGGCATGTGCTGAGTGCTGCATACATGAGTGATCCGACAGCCTCATGATATGGAATGTGCTGCATGGTGGCATACTCAGCACCAGTCGATGGGGACTGAGTGCTGGTCAACTTCACATGAAGCTCCATTGGCATTGAGACAGGCTTGAGTTCATTGAATCTGAAACAGCAGATGAGTTCAACAATAAGTGTGATGGCTGATGCTGTGATGGTGCAGTCCTCAACATGTACAATAACAATAATGATCATCTTGTTGCCTTAATTGATAAACATAGCCTGATTGACTTCACATTGCTTGAATCCAAGATTCTTGACAAGAATCTCGACAAGCTTCTGGTACCAACAGTGGCCGCTCTGTTTTAGTCCATAGAGCATTTTGTGTAGGCAGCAAATATGGCATGAACGAGTCGGATCGGTGTATCCAGGCAGTTGTTGCATGTAAATAGTTTTGTTGTCATTTAATTCACCATTGAGGTATGCGCCCTTGATATCAATCTGGTGGAGTTTGAGGTTAAGACAGGCAGTGAGAGTGAGAACGGTTTGGATGGACACAAGGTTGGCAACAGAGGCATACATATTGAAGTAATTGATGCCAGGTACTTGTGAAAAACCTTGCACAATGAGACACACTTTGTACCTAACAACATTTCCGGTGGCGTCCTTCTTCAGATGAAATACTTATTTCAATCTGACAATGTTTGCACCAACAGGTGGGTTGATGAGCTCCCAGGTTCTGGCCTTCTCCAGCGTGGCGAGCTCTTCATGGATGCCCTGCTCCCATTGCAGCCAATCTAGGCAGTGTTGTGTGTCAGCAAGTGAGGTGGGTTCAAGTGCTTCAGCCTCAGTGATGGTTTTGTTCAGTGCGAGAACGAGTTCAGCATCATTGTTGTAGTCAGCCACGCTGAGTGTTTGATCAGCTGTTCCCTCCCCCTCAAAAGGACCTATGGGACAAATCATTGACACCACTGCCCTTCTTGACAGTGGTGCTACTGGATGCTTTGTCAACAAAGACCTTATTGATCACATGAAGTGGCCAAAGACATGTATGGCATGACCCCTAAAAGCCCATAACATGGATGGCACTTCCAATATGAGCAGGCTCATACATCATGAAGTCCATCTCACTATCCAAATCTCCAAATCTGAAATGACCCAGACATTCATAGTACTGAACTGCAGTTCACATAACATCATCCTTGACCTGCCTTGGTTACAGGAGGTCAATCCAATCATCAATTGGGCCACGGGAGCCATCAGGATCCCCAACAAACTTCCTACTCTCCAACATGATGACCTGGAAGTGCTCAGGCAATGGTACCTGATGTTAAGAACGCAGACACTAGTCTCCAGTATGGGAATCCTATCTAGCCACTGGGAACGGCCTCGAGTAGGTCTCACACAACGATGTTGAAGTGTGGAAGGAAGTCTCATAGAAGGGTGCTGCCAACTACGGAAGGGGGGTTTCACTCAGATGGGGCTGAGTGGTACTAGAAACTAATGTGTTAAGCATAGAACTAGATGGGGAATACAAGTACAGGCAGCTAGGTATATATAGGGGAGTGCGGAGTACGAAATGGGAGCAAGAGGAGGTGCTGTCCGTCCACGATGAAAAGAGAAAGGCTATGTAAGCACAACAAAAAGGGAATGGACCATAACGAAAAGAGATGGATGCAGCCTACAAAGTCAGAAAGGAAATATGGCTGCATCACCACAACTGAAAGAAGATGGACCAACCACTTTGGGATGGACCTAGATGAAATGGGAATAGAGGTTAACATAATAGGGAATGGGCTGCACGTGCAGTTCCATACACCATCTAGAAAGAAAACAGTGGAAACTGAATAAAGTCTGGAAAACAAAAAGGCTTGTCGTCAGCATCTATAGGGTTGGGAGCAGATAGGGTTAATGTGGATGGGGCGAATGAAGGAAAAATTGTAACATTACCCCCTTCGTACTCCTGAGGTACCACCTCAGAATGTCTCAGAACTTCCACTATCATTGCTATCTCCTCCTAAGAGAAGTCCGGTAGGGGTAAACCAGCTGGAAGGGGCAGTGAAGGGATGAGTCTGTCCAGGTTCGTCGCACTCATAGAGGGAGTGGCCAATGGTACTGCAGTTAGGGCAGCGTCGCATAGGGCAACGGTGCTGAGCATGTCCAGGGGAGAAGACCTCGCAGAGAGGGCATCTGTACTGGGGGCAGTTGGGACGGATGTGGTTAGTGGAGTTGCAAGTGTAACAAAATCGTCCACACCGTTGGCGTTGGCGACGACGTTGAGGAGGTGGAATAGGGAGTCTGTTGGAAAGGGGGCCCGAGGGGACGGGTGAGCTAGGGGCAGCTGGGGAAGGGATTCCAGTACAAGGATGAGGAGGCCAACTGTCACTGACAGTTCCCACAAGGGGTCCATCATTGCTAGATCCAGCGCTGAAAATGAAGACAGTGGTGTGTTGTCAGCAGAGGGGCTGAGCCCGTGTGTCAGCGGGCGGAGTGGGAGGGGGAGAAGATGGGGTGGTCCAAGCTCCAGGGAGTTCAGGAGATCCTGGAGTGGAGGGGATGGGGGTCGAAACCGAAGGTACCAACCGTCCGGGCCCCGAGGGCGGTGAAAGGAAGATGAGGGGGATGGCTCGGCGGAGAAGGTCCTCAGGTAGTTGGATGATGAGGTTGAGGATCCCCGCTGAGTGGAGCGTGTTGAGGACGATGTTCCATGTCTCAAAGAGTGCTGCGACCTCCTCGGATAGGGGGTTGGGGCTCTCTGCAATCTTCCCTCTAGCAATGGCATAGTATCAGTAGAGGGTGATGAGTTGGTGGATATACGAGGCATGCAGATAGGTGGGGAGTCCCTCGAGGGTGAGGACGCATGAGGGTTTCTCAATGAATTCAGCGATAAAAGTCCTTCGATTGAAGGCGGGAAGACACTGAAGGAGGATGAGGAGGTCGTAGGAGTAAGACATGTTGCAATGGGGTTCAAATAGGCAAGGGGTGGCCCTTAAAAGGGGTCGGAATTGAAACTCCATCCAGGATGAAAAGATGGTCCAGGCAAAAGCGGATGGTTATTACAAAACAGAGTGGGAAACTAGTCCCATCCCCATAAAAGAAACGACGGATCGAAGATCCTAGTCGTCCATAAGGTCTTCTTTGGCTAGTTGGGCCTGTTCCTTGGGACCAAGGTCCGGAGTGTTACGATTCAATATATGTGCGCCTCTGTTTTCCTCATTTCTTCTCGTTTCTCTACTTTCGCCCTCCCTGGAATGCTAATGCCAGGTCGAGACGACTTCCTCCTTCTCTTTAACTCGGATGGTTTTAGCGTCATTGCGTTACCTTGAACACACTCCTCACGCCGTTCTCTTCTCTATTGCCGGTAGGGGATACACACTTACATCTATTCATTTATCTGTGGACAGCCTTTCTCCTCTAAGTGATTCTCTCGCGTCACTTAGGTTTTCCCTAGTTACCATCATGACTCATTCGTGACTCAGCCGTTCTATCTGCTTCCTTGATGTTCTATTGATTAGTCACCCGCAGTAGTTCACGAATACTTATACCGAGCTGCCTGTACTTAGTTCCTTATTCTTGATCTGCGCAATCCAACATTTGTTGTACGCTCTCAAGTCTCCCTTGACCTTAGTCCGTTCGACTAGAGGAACCCTTGATCTTGATCCCTAGACTTATCTCTTGTCGTAGCTTTGTTCTATCGAGGATGTTGTGTCTCTTCGTGAGTACCTCCCTCGAGACAAACAGAGTATGCTCGATGTACAGTGTACGTTTCGCGTAACAAAAGATCAAGAATCTCCCTCCGTCCCTCCTATTTAGGAGTAGGACCGACCCACCGTTGTCACCACGACATCCAGACCTTCTCGCTGAAGGTACCAAGTACCACAGGACTCTGACAACGACGACGAGTCGTTGTACTCTGACACCACCATATCCAGAACCTCCCAGGCTGTGATGCCCTTTGTACCCACTATACCCCCTGCACCCAGAGTAACCCCAGTACCCATGTCCAACCCCTCCGAACTCAAGGCCGCCCTCCCCGCGGATTTCTCTGGGGAACCCTCAGACGCCATGAGATGGATCAAGGCCATGAAGGCCTACTTCGCCATCAACTCTAGACTATATTCATCCGACGAAACCCAGGTCATGACCACTCTCAATAAGATGAGCAAGGAACGAGGCGTCTCTTTCTCAGAGATGTGGTATGACAGAATGGCTGATGCCAACGCCCTCGCCTCCGATAAAACCTTTGCTAAACTCGTGCAGGACTTCGAGTCCACCTTCTTCCCCTTCGACATCAAAGCCGTCGCACGACACGACCTCACCAAGCTGGTACAGAAGTCGTTCAAACTTCCAAACGGAAGTATGGACGATGGATTCCAGAAATATATCACTGATTTCCAGAACCTTGCCGCTAAAGCGGGAATCACCGATCCCATCACCCTCATTGATCAATTCTCCCTCAGCATCGATCAACAGATTGCCACCATGATCCTGTCTATGGCCGCCATCCCCACCACTTTACCCAAGTGGATCGAACAAGCTAAGATCTTCCATGCGCAGAAGATGCGCATCGCCATCTTGAGGGGTCGTCATGGAACCCCCTCGCTCCTGAACACCCGTACCACCAAAGACCCCGACGCCATGGATGTTGACGTAGTAACCCTGTGAAAACTCTCCCCCACTGATCGCGCCAGATGCTTCAAAGAAGGCCTTTGCTTCCGTTGCAGAAAGCCCGGACACAACGCCACCCAATGCCGTTCTCAAAAAACCTCTCAACCATCGACTCCCCGTCCTCAGAAAGTCCAAACCACAGAAACTACCTCGACCAAAGATACCTCCTCGTCCAAGTCCACTGTCGCCCCCCTCTCTGCACTAGAACAGTATGTCCAAACCTTAAAGACCCAAGGAAAGGACGAAACCGAGGTCCTTCAAACCTTGAAACTCTGTTATGAGGATCCAGTAGAGGAAGTGGCTGTAACCAACCTCGAAGCTGAGGATTTTTGAATCAGGAAGATGCCTCGACGTCTTCTTCCCATGACATAGCCCATGTACTAGTAGCCTTGCCGAAACAAAGAACACTTTGCATTCCTATCAAACTCCATGCTAGTACGAAAATCGTCGAAACCACTGCCCTCATTGACTGCGGGGCAACCGGAAACTTCATCGACACTGGACTCCTTTGTGAAGCTAATTTTCCCCTTGTTCATCTTCCCAAACCCACCTTAGCAATTAACGTCGACGGGACTTCCAACGCGAAAGGAACCATACGCTGGAAAGCCCACACCTCTTTCCAACACAACTCCTTTTCTGATGATGTCGACCTCATGGTACTTAGTCTTGGGAAGAGACAGATCATTTTAGGAATGCCCTGGCTTCGAAAGTGGAACCCCCACATCAACTGGAACACTCATACCCTTGAAATCCCTTGACCACCGTCTCCCTCACCAGATGACCCATATATTCCCCAAAGATACCTCCTTTGATGGCTTGGTTTAGAGGCTGATCGGAAGATATCACAACGTCTTCGTAAACGAGAGCAATGGCACGAGGGTGAAGCAATCAACAAGATTACCATCTCTACCCAAATCGCCCAAACCGAGAAACCAACGGAACAACCAGTTCCAGAATGGTGCCTAGACTTCGCCGACGTATTCTCAGAAAAGATGCATACCAAGTTACCCCCCCATAGACCCTTCGACCACACCATTGATCTCCTCCCTACGTTCACCCCGAAAATAGCCAAGATATATCCCTTGAAGCCTGCCGAACTCTCTGCTTGTGAAGCATTCATCAAGGAACACTTAGCAACCGGACGTATCGTCCCCTCCAAGTCCCCCCAAGCATCCCCGTTCTTCTTCGTACCTAAGAAAGACGGAACCCTTCGCCCGTGCCAAGATTACCGCCATTTGAACTCTCACACTCGACGCTTTGGATATCCTTTACCCCTCATCCCAGAACTCATTGATGACATGAAGGACACCAACTTCTTCACCAAGTTCGATATCCGATGGGGATATAACAACATCCGAATTCGCGAAGAAGACCAATGGAAAGCGGCGTTCATCACCCCCCTTGGATTGTTCGAACCCACCGTCATGTTCTTCGGATTTTGCAATGCTCCTGCGACTTTTCAATCCTTCATGAACCACATCTTCGTGGATATGATTGCGGAGCGTTGGCTCAAAATCTACATGGACGATCTAGGTATCTGTACCCAGGGCACTCTCTCTCTTCATCACGAACGAACTTGTTGTGTCCTCCTCTGTCTTTGCGAACATAACCTCTCGTTAAAGATCTCCAAGTGTACCTTTGACGTTCCAACGATGGAGTATCTCGGAATGATCATAGGACAAGGAAAGGTAGCCATGGACACCAAGAAACTCAACGCCATTCGTGACTGGAAACCTCCCACCTCTGTCAAAGCCATACGATCTTTCACCGGTTTTGCCAACTTCTATCATAAATTCATTCCCAACTTCTCTAATATCGTCGCTCCCCTGAACCTGTTAACCCGGAAAGATGAACCTTGGGCTTGGACCCCACTCCAACAGAAGGCGTTCGATACCCTCAAGTCCATTTTCTCTTCCGCTCCTGTTCTTAGCATCCCCGACACTTCACGCCCATTCTTCCTCATGACCGATGCTTCCCTTCTTGCCGCTGGTGCAGTACTTATGCAGGATGATGCCAATGGCGATCCTCACCCCTGTGCTTACTTCTCGAAGACCTTCACCCCCGCCGAACGGAACTACAACATTTATGACAGGGAACTCCTCGCTGTCATCCTCGCTCTTTCCAAATGGCGACATTACCTCCAGGGAACTAGCCATCCAATCACCATCATCACCGACCACAAGAACCTCTCCTATATCAAAGACCCTCACAAACTCTCTCGTCGCCAGGCTCGCTGGGCTCTATTCCTCCAAGACTTCGACATTGTTTGGAAGGTAACCCCTGGATCTAAGATGGCTCCCGCAGACGCTCTCTCTCACTGTGATCATTTAGACACTACCGCCGACAATGCCGATGCTTCCATCTGCCCGGATCCCATGGTCGTCAATGCTCTTGACACTACCCTCACCAACAAAATCTCCTCCTCCTCTGCTTCCGACCCCCTTGTTTTGCGTGCCATCGCTAACCTCCAGCAAAGTTCCCCACTGTTCCCCCGCTCTTCCCTCTCTGATTGGACCTTTGACAACGGTCATCTCTATTTCAAAGGTCGTATGTACATGCCCCCATCCTCTCGCCACTCCGTCGTCTATTCCTTGCACTCCTCTCCTTCCACTGGTCACATGGGCCGTTTCCGCACCAAGGCTATTGTCGAACGTGACTTCTGGTGGCCGGGATTGTCCTCCTTTGTCAATGCTTTCGTTTCGGGCTGCGCTATTTGCCAGCAAAACAAGGTTAATACTCACCCGACTCGCCCTCCTTTAGCCCTGATCCCCTCCACCTCCGCGCTTCCCTTTCGCCAGCTTTCTGTAGATCTCATCACTGATCTACCCCTTTTGGCCGGGTCTGATTCCTTAATGGTCGTGGTCGACCACGGCCTTACAAAGGGGGTAATTTTATGCCCTTGTACTAAAACTATTGATGCCGCTGGAGTTGCTAAACTTTTCTTTGAACATGTCTACAAACGATTCGGGTTATATGACTCCATCATCTCAGATAGAGGCCCTCAGTTTGCCTCTGCCTTCGCGCTGGAATTAGCTAGACTTCTCAACTACGATATCCACCTTTCCACCACCTACCACCCTCAGACTGATGGTCAGACCAAACGAACCAATCAGGAAATCGAAACTTATCTCCGTATCTTCTGCTCTAACAACCCCCGAAAATGGACCGAATACATCACCACCGCCGAATTCCACCACAACTCTGCTCCTCACAGCTCCACCAAGGCCTCCCTATTCTCCCTAC
>JBBPOF010001140.1:0-12414 GCA_038091315.1 Porphyrellus cyaneotinctus | reverse complement strand
GAGGGAAGACTCACTAGTTACACTGTCCTTGGGGCAGAGGAATGATATGCGAGTGTGGAGTGAATAATCCCAGAGAGGGTTAAGAGATGTGTTACTGTACATGTGATAGCAGGCCAGTATATAAACACCATGCTTTAGGGCAGGTGTGAGATAGAGAAGCCCTTTAGAGCAGGCAAAGAACATCAAAGAATATGTTCTGAGCCAATGGCAGAAAAGGAGTTTATCTACATCCTTATCTCTAGCCAATAGCGGTAAAGCCGCCTATCTGGCTTATCAACCAATCATAATGAAAGGTTATAAATATCTCTTATCAATAGATAAGAGATATAAACATCATAGTCATCATTATGACATAATCCCCATGATATGGAGTCTAGACTGTGAAGTTAGAAGTCTGAAGATGAAAGGCTAGACATCCAATCAGGATGGATTTCAACACTTCTCCTCATGATGAAGAATACATAATCAAATTAATGGTTCAAACCTTTCTCTAACATCAGAGGACTTGAATGAAGAGTACATAGTCAAACGAATGACTCGATCCTCTCTCACATCCAGGATGGGAAATCATCATCTTGATGGCATCTCGAAGATATTCAAATCTTTCAATACCCAGATTCTTGGTGAAGAAATCTGCCAACTGTTCAGCCGTTTGAACGAAGAAGACTTCCACCTTTTTAGTATCCTGCACACATTCTCTGATGTAGTGCTCTGGAAGATTGATGTGTTTTGATCAACCTTCAACTATAGGATTCTGTGCCAAGGTGATAGCACCAAGGTTATCACAATAAAGGGGAACTTTCTCAACAGTGAACTCCAGTTTGGTAAACAGAGATTTAACCTAAGATATCTGTCTGGCAGCATCAGCCATGGCTTTGTATTCTGCTTTAGTGGATGACAATGAAATTGTCTTCTGTCGTCTGGTTAACCAAGAGACAGGTCCATTTGCCAATAGAAGGAGAAAACCAGTTGTTGATTTCCTGGTTTCCAGATCCATTGCCCAATCAGAGTCTGAGAAAGCGATGAATCTGGAAGGATGTCGTCCATCAAACATAATGCATCTAGTGCGATTGCAAGCTAGATATCGGATAATCCACATAGCATTTTGTAGATGTTCTCTGGATGGATTCATAGAGAATTGACTCATCTTGATTGTGGCAATGGCAATATCTGGTCTGGTTCCTAACATGGCAAAGAGAGCAGATCCAATGACTGATTGATATTGAGATTGAATGAATAAATTGACATCAGCTTTATTAGCCATTGGGTTATAACCAGTCATCTCAAAACGTTGGATAACCTTGTCAATGTACTTGATCTGGTCAAGCATAAGGATTCACCTTTTACGGTCACAGGTGATTCTCATGCCAAGATATTCCTTTGCTTCTCCAAGATTGCAACATTCCCATTTCTTCATAAATTGATGCTTCTTGTCTTTCAAGATAGATGATTTTGATCCCATAAAGAGTACATTGTTGACATAGACGATTATGATGATGATTTCGCCATTGATGAACTGGTAGTAGACACTAGCATCAGAAATGCATCATTTATAGCCCATCTTTAGGAGTGAATTGTGGAGCTCCTTGTTCTACTGGAGTGAGGCCTGTTTCAATCCATAGATAGATCTATAAAGTTGACAGAATTTATCTTCCTTTCCCTGTGGGACATATCCTTCTGATTGATCCATATAGATTTCTTTGTCCAACTTGCCATATAAGAATGTGGTTTTAACATCAAGTGCCTCAATGTCTCAATCATTCATGGCAGCCAAGGCTAATAAAAGCCTCACTGTCTCAAATCTGACCACAGGTGAGAAGGTTTCTTCAAAATCAATGCCATAGATTTGAGTAAATCCTTTGGCAACAAAGTGGACCTTCTTTCTACCATTGCTTTTCTCAACAAATATCCATTGACCTTGAATGGTTTTGTAGTTTAGAGGTAGATCCACAAGTTCCCAGACCTGACAATCCTTCATGGATTTCATTTCATCATCACAAGCCTGACACCACTCCTCCTGTTTCTTGACAGAGAGTTTTGAGATATCTCGATATTGCTTCAGCATTTTGTCTATACCAGTTACTTGTGCAAGAAGATTGATGAACATGTTGCCATGGGTTATATTGTCAGAATATTTCACATCATCCTTTGATCCACCAGAATCACTAGGTCCTGGTTCATTGAGACATTGTCTCCCATGTGACCTTTTGTGAATCAATTTTCTGACTTTATCCTTTTGAGTGATTATCTCTCATTCAATCTGTATTGGAGTTTTATCTCCATAGGCAGAATCTGGTTGTATCCTAGATTGTCTCTGCCTTTCAGATTGTCAAGAGGCCTCAGGAATCAGTTTAAAAGGAGCTTTTGAAGGTGGAGGAATATTTCTCTTTGGATGTGATTGTGATTCCTATTGAGGTTCCTGATTGTGCTGTCTCTGGTTATCCAAGAGATTAGGAGTTGATCCTCTAGACAGTTGTGGAGAATCCTGGTTATCATTATCATATCCAGGAGCTTGTGGAATATCAGGTGGATCCAGATCATCATCTGGAGGTCCACCTACCTCTCTGTGTTGAGATGGTTGATTTTGAGGTTGTTGGGAATTGAGTCCATCTAATTCCTCTATAGGACAATGAGGGAAGAATCCTTCATCAAAGATGGCATTGTGTGATATCACCACACAATGTCTGGTTTGATTCCAGAATTGATATCCTTTGGTGCCTTTTTCATATCCAATGAAAGTCATTGGTTCTGCCTTAGCATCAAGCTTCGAATTCCTGATATCCTTTGGTATGTGCACATAAGCTCGACAGCCAAAAGTCTTTAAATGAGAAATGTCTGGTTTTTGACCATTCCATAATAGGATAGGAGGTTTCCTAACCTTCTTATGGATGTGCGATTGTGCAAATAAACTGCAGTCAATACACTGTCTTGCCAGAAACCAGTGCTTAGACACACTAGGTGTCACATGGATTTGGCTTTATCAAGCAGTGTGCAGTTAAAATGTTCCGCTTGACCATTCTGCTGCAGTGTGTGTGGGACTGTCTTTTGATGTTTGATACCTTTATTGGAGAGGAATTTCTGGAAGTCACCAGAAGTGTATTTCCCCTCTTGGTCTGAATGCAGCACCAGCAAAGAAACACCAGTCTGCTGCTCCACCCAGGTTAACCAGGCACGGAACTGATCAGCAGCATCAGCTTTAGAATGCAAGAACACAATACATCCATAAGAGGAATAATCATCCAGGAAGGTCATGATCCATTTGAAAGAATCACAGGACAAGGGAAATTCACACAAGTCCATGTGGATCAAGCCAAGAAGATGAGAGGTGCAAGTGTGGGAAGATGGAAAAGGAGTTTGAGTCATCTTTCCAAGGATACAGCCACAACAAGGTGGCATCTGATCAGGTAACTTGAGCTTCAGAACACCATTGGAGTGGAGATAGACATGAGATAGCATGGCCAGGGAAGGGTGCCCTAGCTGTCTATGCCAAATGTGATAGTCTTCTTCAGTCATAACCCATATGGACTGGGCAGAGCCTTGTGGTTTCAGGTAAAAAACTCTGAACCAGTGAAGGTGATCTGGAGTATTGCACTTTTCAGCTACAATGGCCAGAACCCCAGTCTTGTCCCAGAACCAAGTCTTGTCTTTAATCTCACAGCGGTATCCCAGTTTGGTTAGACCTAGAACTGAAAGTAATCTGTGAGTGACAAATGGGGCATACCATACATTAAATAGTCTTATGATCCTTAGGCTTTTACCAGTATTATGGTGGAATATGATGGTTCCAGGACCAGTCATCTCCATTTCCTCACCATTAGCAATGCGACATTTGTGCCATCGATTGCCAAGGTATATGAAATCATCCCTAAAAGGAGTGAGGTGATTGGTTGAACCTGAATCAACCATCCAGTGGGTTTGATGGATTTCTGAGGAAGAGAAAGATCCCGCCATATACAAGGAACCAGTGGATTCAAAATGGTACTCATTGTGGTCATCCGCAGTACAGAAGTAAGGGTTTTTGGTTAACTGGACTTCATCCACACTTCTATAGTGGAAAGTCTCCTCCATTTCCCATTGATCATATCCAAGATCATCTCTGTTTATCACCCATGCATTATTGGTTGATTCTGGATAAATGCATCCACTGGGTTCTGGTAATCCAGTTGAGATGATTTTGGTCCTTTTTCGTTTTCTAGACCCTTTCACTGATGCATTACCTCCCACTAATTGTGAAGTCATATTAGTGGGGGGCTGGAAGAAAGGGAAGGTCCACGATAGGAAATTCATTGACCTCCATATCTTCATACCATTGGTCAACGTCTTGTGACCAATCCAATCTCTCTTCACATTCCATCACCATAGGCAAGCTATGAGAGGTGGCAGTTGTGGGAGTGAGACTGGGAAAATTTGGATCATATCCAAGATTTTCATCATCATTGTTGATCTCCACAATGCAAGCAGTGTTATCTGCTTCAATAAACGCCGCCTTAGCTTTACCTTTACCCTTGTCTTGTTGTGGCACAGATCCAGAAGGTCGACTCTGGTTTGGGTTAAAACCTCCAGGTCACTTCCAGTCATCTCAGTGTTCTGCAGTCGTATGACTGGTGGCACAACATTTCTGGCACTGTATTGGTTTCTTCTTTGATTGGTTCTGGTTGTATCAGTTAGGGGGATTAGACCCTGAACTGGATCCAGATCCTAATCCTTGTCCAGAATTTTGGTTAATTAAAGAAGTACCTTGTATTTTATGGTTAATCTCTGCCAGGATGATAGGGACAATGTTGGTTGGAATGAAGCCAGCAGCCGCTTTCGTGTGTACCAAAGTGGACACAACATTGTCAAATGAATGAGGGAGTGCGGCATAAATTATCATGGCCTTGAGGTTATCTGGTAAAGCCAGACCTGCACCAGAGAGTTGTGAGAATAACATCTCCATGTGCACCAATTGTGCCAACATTCATTTCATCTCATTCTCCAATGTGAAAGCATACAAGCTCCTTGAAAGGAGAGAATTGGCCAGTTGGTCTGGTGGTAGTGTATTGAGTTGTGAGGTTTACATATGAGGGTTTGTGCCACCAGAGAAGCGAAGATGGTTTGTCCAGCAGCATCTGTGGCATAGTCTTATGCAACATGAACCCTAATGTCTTCCTTGACATATAAGGTGATCACCCCATTTGCCTGTGTGTCATCATCCTCCCACTTGGCTTTGGAGTTGGCAGTGGCCGCCTGTCCTGCTGGATAAGTGGGGGTTCCTAATGTGACCCTCCAGACTCAAAGAGTCATGAGGTAAGAGTGAATGGAAGACAACCAATTGTGGTAGTTGTCCTTTCCAGTGAGAATGATAATGTTCTTGGTGATGCCAGATTCAGTTTTGCCAGACATAATGCCTATAAAATCCCAAGTAAAATGAGTTGAGTAATTGAATCCATTTGGTAAGCTTAAACATGAGAAGAAGGATTGGAGGGAAAAACCAATGAAGAGGTGGATAAAATAAACAGAGCAGAGATTACTGATTTGTCAATAACTCTGGAATGAGGTCCAGGGTATTGAGATATCTGGTTCTCCATCTCAACAAAGAAGATGTCCATCTGGAAATGGTAGTTATCCAATTCCAGAATGTCACCATTGTCATTTTCTAAGTCAATTGTTACCCCTTCACAATCAAAATATTCAAGGATGAAATCAGAGTTTTTTGAACATAATACAGCAATATCATGAAAAGTCTGAAAAATCTTTTCTATGATTGGAAGTCTAGTTGCCAGCTGCATGCAGGAGTGCAAGGCATCACAGGTGTATGGGACATGAGCCCAGGTTGGGAGAGGGAATATGGGATGAACCACATCTTGCAGAGCGTATCCTTGCTCATTTAGGAGCTGGTTCCACTCTGGTTGACTTGTCGGTTTGCAAGTCAACTGAACGCTTTTCAGCTGTTTGAGATGAACTCCCAACAGAGTGTTGCACCTGCTCCAACTCAGCTCTGAGTTCCCTGATCTGGTTTTTGGCGTCATTGAACTGATTCCTAAGGATGTTCATATATGTCCACTCAATTTCCAGACCTGCCTTTAAGAAATCTATGCAATGTTCGACTGCTTCACAATGAATACGGTCCTCGTCCTCCCTGATGTGCTGGCTAGTTTTGTCAACTATCCAATTTAGATAAGGTCAAGAGAAACATTTCCATGCCATTCTCCACCTTCTATCCAGCTGCTCATTCCATTCACAAATCCTTGGAACATCCTACCAGGGGTTGAACCATTCTGAGGCAGCCCAGATCCAAAAAGCAAAATCTTCTGCAGCTTCCACGCCTGGTGGAAGTTGAGGAACCTCTGAAATCTTGTTAGGATCGAGGATATCCTCATCTGAGATTATCTCCACTGGTATACCAGAAAGGAGATATGGTTGGTCCTCACCCATTCCTAACTTGTACTCTTGTTGATGTATGATTGACATGGGTTCAGGTTCCAATCCCAAAAGAACTGAGATACTGTTCTCCTCGAGCACTGAAAACAGTGTCTCACCCTCAAATACAGTGAAGGACCATAAGGTCACATCATCTGTGTCAAACAGTTAGTTCTTGGGGATTGCCACCACTTGGGCAGTTCCCCCTGTCCATCTGCACATGTGGTCCCCTGGAAGGAGGGGATGATGGAGGTTGACTGGATCCCGAGGTGGGTTCCAGTTGTCTAGACTGTAAGGGCAACTGATCCTCAGGTCCTGGAGCAGAAGCTGTGGCAAGGGCTGCCATGATGTCAAGCATTGCTCCAGACCATACAAGTGTAGGTCTTTGAGTATGTGGTCCATCCCGGTGAGGGACGAGACCAGGAGAGTGTGGGTCAACAGAAGATTGAGGTTGGACATCTGGTAGTGAAATGGAATCAGTAATCATGCCAGCATCAGGAAGAGGAGGTCCATCTCCCATGAGCGGTTGGATCACTGTGAACATGATAGCATCCAGTTCTTTGGATGTGATTGGTGGGTGGTTGTCATCACTGTTGGTAGTGGTGTCCAATTCACTAGATCCTGATGGAATAAAGAACTGAACCCTGGTTTGGTTATCTGGGTTCACTGGTTGTGCATGTGCCTTAGCATGAAGTCTCCTTCTCCTCTCTCTCCTCACCCTATTAAGTTCAGTTTGGTTTACGAACCAACCATTCTGAGGTCCTTGGGACCTGGTTCTATGATCGTAAGGTGGAGGAAGGTCTCTCAACATCACTTTGGTTGACTGATACAATGGAGGTAGAGGATTAGAACGAATGTGTAATGGGTGGTTTTCCTGATGCAAGGGAGGAATAATGGGAGGATCCAGGTTACTCACTCTTGTATGATGTGGAGGAGTATGAGGTTGATATTGTGGGGGTGGAGTAAATCCTCGAACCTGGTAGACCAGGTCATGAATTGCATCAGTGGTTTGAATCCGCACACCATAAACATGTGCTCATCCATCAGACAAGTATGCGCATGTTACCACAAATGTGTGTGCAATCAGCACTGTCCAGATTGCTCTAGTTTAATGCAGACTGGCCATGAGGCTGATCATGAAGCACAATGCTGTGAAAGCCCATGATAGACTCAGCCCTCCAAGGGCAGTGAGTGTGCTGAATGGTAGAGGCATACTGTCCTAAGACTCAAGTGTGTATCCGTTTAGACAGGGCTCATAATCTAATGAGCTTATATCTGTTACAATAGAGAGCCAAAGTATTGGAGAGCCTGCCAGCACCAGCACAGGAAGTTGTGAGGGAAGACTCACTAGTTACACTGTCCTTGGGGTAAAGGAATGATATGCGAGTGTGGAGTGAATAATCCCAGAGAGGGTTAAGAGATGTGTTACTGTACATGTGATAGCAGGCCAGTATATAAACACCATGCTTTAGGGCAGGTGTGAGATAGAGAAGCCCTTTAGAGCAGGTGAAGAACATCAAAGAATGTTCTGAGCCAATGGCAGAAAAGGAGTTTATCTACATCCTTATCTCTAGCCAATAGCGGTAAAGCCGCCTATCTGGCTTATCAACCAATCATAATGAAAGGTTATAAATATCTCTTATCAATAGATAAGAGATATGAACATCATAGTCATCATCATGACATAATCTCCATGATATGGATATGGAGTCTAGACTGTGAAGTTAGAAGTCTGAAGATGAAAGGCTAGACATCCAATCAGGTTGGATTTCAACAGCTGCATCCCTTTGGTTTGAGTCGGTGCATACCTAAATCAAAACAGACATGTCAGGACTGTTGTACCACAATGTGGATGCCAGAGGATGGCCAAAGAGGCTGCCAAACATGTCAGAACAACCCACAGAATCTATTGAGCAATGGGGAGAACACAACTCACCCATGGACAATCCAGCCAAGATTGGCAAGCTGGGAGTTAAGACGGACGCATGGGGAGCAAAGGGACATGATGAGGATGTCGAGGATGTGCCAAACAAGCCACCAAATGCATTAGAATGTCAGTGCAAGGGGTTAGAGCAAAGGGATGAGAAGGACTCACCCAAGGGAGCTCAAGATGAGCCTGACAAAGTGGATGGCAATGTGGACATGTCAGGGACATCCAAGGGCAATGAGGACCCTAAGAATGTGCCGAAGAACTGGCAGAACACATCAGAACAAGCACATGAATGGTCAGGAGTGAGGAGAATCCACCTGTTGGACCTCCAATTGAGCCAGATGGGCTGGACAGCGAAATGGTCGTACCAGGCGACCACCCCAGCATCAGGGAACGTCCTATAGATGATCAGGACGAACACATCGATGAGAAGAACTCACCAGATCCAGATAAAGCGCCAGGGGACCCAGGGAGTGACTAGGAGGTGAGGAGACCTGTCAAGGGGTGAACTGGATGACTGAGAGGTTTTTGAGGTGCCAGATACGATGGGATACACCCCAGCACCCACAGGAATGAGCACGTCATCAAAACAAATGTGCTACATCCAGATATAGGCCCAGGAGGGCACATGAACAAGGGGGTCAGGTTGAGAGGTGTAGATGATGTTTGGGACTGCTGGATTGTTGTAGATGGCAGTGGATATGATGGGATAGGCAACAGGACCAAGGAGAATGAGTGTGTTGTCAAAACAAACACACAACATTGAGATACCAGGCCAGGAGGCCAGATGGGCATTCAGGTCAAGTCAGGCAGCGTTGAAGCTGATCAGAGGTGGCAGATGGATGCAGATATAGTTGGATACGATGGGGATAGGTGCAGGATGTATGACGCAATGAGCGATGCACGCCATGACTCGAAATGAGTTGAAATGAAGTTGCTAGCTGGGCAACATAGTCAGCACCAGTGAATCGCACAAAATGCAACAGTGGACATACCTGAGCCACTGAAACCACTCCATGGGGATCCTAGACAGCCTCTCCACCATCCAAACCCACCACGTCATCAAGGATGAATTAAAGGCCTACCACATGCACTTTGACACATTGCTGCTGTCTTGGTGACAGGGACCCATGGGTTGATCCATGGTGGGTAGGCACCCATACTGTTGGAATATGCAACCGTGTGCACAGCCACATCGTCGTCGGGCTGACTCAATCACTGGTATGCATATGGTGCACATCCATTATATTTTTCGCATATATCTTTTCTATTGTACAAGCACATTGGTTTCACTGTGTATTTAATATTTTGTCCATACCTGTGTCCAGATCCTCACAAAATCCCTCTTTCCTTTTCACAAACTATACATTTCATATCATATATAAACTCTGTTGCTTTGTCAAGACACCTCAGTCTGTTGTTCATGCACGACGACTGAGGTGAGTTATAGTCTTTAACCTTTTACCTACTCAAACTAAACTATACATAGCCTTGTCCCTCGATAGCCACTGCATGTCATCTTGATCCTGCCCAAACTCTTTCAGGTTATGAGCCCTGAGTTTCCCATATACTGATCGAGCCAAACCTCTTGCTGCCATGTCTATTTTTCCCATCACCACTGATATCCTCCCCACAATGTTCCGAAGCTTGAAGTCAAAGGAACAAATTGGGCCATCTTCACTTTCTGTTTTCAGGTTGCTGTCAAAGCAAAGGAGCTGTGGGGCCACTTGGATGGCACCACTGCTTGCCTGGTCTACACTACTCCTTTGACTGCTGAACAGGAGGAAGAAGTCAATAAATGGAAAAAGGACAAACAAATGGCAAGCACCTACTTGCTCAGCGAATTCCAGACTCAACCACCTTGCAAATCCAAAAGAAGGCAACTGTAGCCAAAATGTGGGACAAAATTACCAAGGAGTATACTGAGAAAGGTGCATATGCACAGACAGACCTGCGCGTGCAATTCCTCAACTTGAAGCTTACCAAGGGCACTGATGTCTGCCAGTTCCTTGATGGACTATGGATGAAGCATGAGGAGTTAGCTGCTGTCAGTGTCAGCATTGACGAGAAGGATTATCAATCAATGATCATTAAATCCTTACCCAACTCACTCACCAACTTTGTGTCAAGTCAACTTACCACAGTGCAATTATTCAAGACCACCAAGACGCTGGACCCTGATGTCCTGATCTTCGTCATAGCCAAAGAAGCTGATCGCCAAGGGGCAAAGTACCCTGTGCAAGGTGACATGAAGGATCGGGACTGTGACAAGGCAATGTCTGTTGCCTATTCAGGAGTGTCATGAGGACATGGCAAGGGAAGGCGAGGCAATGGGAGGTGGACCCCACTGAAGTGTTGGGACTGTGGATCTACAGAGCATCTCACAGCATTCCACAAGAAATCTGGTAGTGAAAAGAGACCAACAGACACAGCCAACATCGCTCAGGGTGATAGTGACTCAGAAGATGGCATATTTGGAGTCTTGGATGACTCGAGTGACAATGAGTCAATATCAGACCTGTTGTCAACCAAATCCTCAGATGATGAGGAAGACAAAGGAGATGGCAATGACTGGTTCTCAGTCATGGATGAGGACATATTTGATGACATCTGGGATCTTGAGGAGTCCCGAGCGCTGGATGTTGAGGACACTGTATCCATCGACTGCACTGCCCCTGCCAATGACCTGGAGAACACTGCTATGGCATCAAATAATGAAAGCACCTCTTTGTGCCAAGTCGAACTGTATGACTCAGGCACCACACATCATATCTCCCCATATCATGAGCACTTCAAAAACCTCACTAATATCCCTGGTAAATCATTTACAGCCACAAATCGTCAAAGTTTGTCATGACTGGAGTTGGCAACATGATAATCGATGTACTGAATGGGTATGACATATTGCGATTATGTCTTACTGAGGTCCTATTCTCACCTGAGGTTGGGTACACACTGGTATCCATCGGTCGTCTTGATGAGCTTGGGCTCTCAACGACATTCACAGAAGGTTTCTGCATGATCAGGGGATCAGACAGCGAAACAATTGGACAAATACCATGTACCACAAAGGGGCTATACTGCGTTGTACATGAAAACGATGCCACAAATGCTGCAAGTGAAACAGTGACCGTTATGGAGCTACACCGCCATTTTGGACACATAGATCCATCTGTTGCCCAATGCCTTGTCGAGAACAGATTGGTTAGTGGGCTAAAATTCAATGACACAAAGGACAAGGGTACCTTTTGCAAGTCCTGCATCTATGCAAAGGTGACACACAAGCCAATTGCGAAGGTCTGAGGGGGCGAACAGAGCAAAGACATCGGCACACTCATATGGTCTGATGTCTGGGGGCTGGCGCCAGTTGCAACACTGAAGGGAAAGCGGTACTATGTTACCCTCATGGATGACTACTCACGCTTGATGTACATGTACACACTTCACCAGAAAAGTGAAACATTCATAGCATACAAACAGTTTGAGGCATGGCTCAACCACCAATTTGCAGTGAACATGCGCATGCTCCATTCGGACTGAGGAGGCAAATACCTGGGAAACAAATTCGTTGTTTACCTGCAGCAAAAAGGCACAGCGCAACATCTTACAGCGCATGACACACCCCAGCATAATGGTGTTGCTGAGCAGCTCAACCATATGATACTCGAGCATGTGCATGCACTACTCCATGCGAGCAGATTACCAAAATTCCTGTGGGGAGAGGCCACGCATCATGTTATTTGGCTGAAAAACAGGACACCCACCAAGGTTCTTGATGGGTCGACACCATATGAGGTTGCTTTCAGGAAGAAACCTGACTTGAGTCAAGTTTGTGAATGGAGATCCAAGGTTTATGTCAGAACTGAGCGCAGGAATAAACTGGGATGGTGTGCCGAAAAGGTTAGATGGATGGGCATCAACAACAAGTCAGAAAACGCCTACCGCATATACTGGCCATTGAAACAGACTGTCACCATCAAGCGGAACATCTATTGGGGACTGTCACAGTGCAACATCGAGGGGGAGGAAGAAGGGACTTACCCAAGTGATGTCACGCTTGTGTATATAAACAAACCCCAACCCTA
>JBBPOF010001139.1:0-12429 GCA_038091315.1 Porphyrellus cyaneotinctus | reverse complement strand
GAACTGATTCACATGTTTTGGAAGCGATCATCAAGAAGATCAAAGAGCTCTCGAAGTAGATGTTCACCTCGATGGTGTAATATGACGCAGACGAATAGACGAAAAAGAAGCAAATTACATAGAAGTACGCAATGACTTTTGCGCATGGCGTTGTAAACAAAAGTAAATTTCTTGATAATGATATATTCAATCAACAGGAACTATCATGGTAAGTTAGCAGCCCTCCGCAAGTCGCAGCGTGTACGACGCAAAATCGAATTTTCCAAGTCTATCATCACCCTCGTCAAGCTCCAAGTCCATGGCCAATGCGACTGGTCGGTCGAACCCGCTCTCATGTGCTTAAATGAGTCAAACTCTTGGTCCTCGGACCGTTTCAGAACCCCAAGTAAGCTGTGGGTTTGTGTGATGATAGAATCCTCCATCCATATGCTAAGCTCGGACCATGTTTTAATGTTTACTAGTAGTGCTTGGCTCAATGATTCAATGAATTCACACTGCGCCGCAGTCTGCTGGACACTTCCCACAATATTAGGTCCAAAGACTGGGCACCCGGCTTGGGATGCCCGGTTATCCATATCATCCGATTTCGCCAGTTAGCCAACCTGCCAGTGATATCAGTCCACACGTCCCCTTGACATTGCTCACGCTGGTTCGCACACTTCAGTTTTCTCACGCTGCAATGCTTGAACATTTCAACTACTAGGTCGCCACCATGACTCCGCCCTCCTTGGCTGGCGCCATTTACTCATCCTCTGATGGCCAAGGCAACCTTGGCCATCAGAAGGTTCCAGGGTTTACCAATTGGTAAATCTTGGACTATGCAGCTTCCACCTCTGCTACCAAACAGGATCTGTGCTTGTTGATGGTAGAACAATATTCGCACGAGAAAATGTTATAATAGATGAGTGGGCGAACATATCACCAGTTCCAGGTTGAATTTGACATCCATTCACCTATAATCTGGCAGTCTAAATCATTTTCTCTCCGTCATGTTATCTTGGATCACTTCGTTCTTTCGCGGATTAAGTTTTTCTCGGAAAATCCACCTGGGACTTAAGGCCCACTCCCCTCCAGAGCTCTCAAGAGAACTGGAAGACTCGCGGAAATTTTCGTTGAACTCGGTATTCGTGATTTCTGTGGTCATCACCCCTTGATTGACTCATTCGTGTTTTTTCTGTTGTCGTACAGCTCATGATGTTTCTTGGGTTGGTTCTTACTCCTAAATTGTTTACTGTATTCGATGACCAACACCGGCATCAATGCTCAGTGTTCACTTGATTTCAGGATACAGAGAAATAGTGCCGGTGATGCTCGTCCTTCTTCTTTACACCATCAGCCTCCATCTTGCTGTTGATGCCAGTTTCCTCCAGGTAACTTGAATTTACATTTTCTTCAATTTTTAGTCATTGGCTTCCTGCACTTCAATATCTGATCCTTTTCATAGGATCACCCCATTCTTTCTAGGGTTCTGCATGTCGTCCCATTCCTTGACATATTCTGCATAGCTGTCGTCGAACTCGTCATGGATATGCCATCACCAGCACTTGCAGCAGGTGGCTTTTTGGTGGGTGCCTCGCCATTGCTCATCATAGCCATTCATTAGGCACGATCATGCACACAAATGGCTTCAATGTGCCTGCCTGTGCAGTTGCGTGATGTCACACTGCTCATGCCAGTGGGACAACAGCCATGTCAAGCTAAGGACACTAAACCCTGGGTTGGACACCCCATTTCGACGAACAATGTTTGAGATTCAGCGAGGTGGAAAGACTTGGCAGACGTGGTTATCTAGGGTGAAAGTACTACAGAAGTGGTGGAAGTTGCCTGCTGTCACGAAGGGTTTAAGACCAGACATGATTACTAGTGTTCAAGTTTCCTCCAGTAATAACACTTTGATCAATACATGCACTAGTTGTTGTAAACAATCAAATATGCACCATTCCTGTTTGACCGAGGTACTGGAGCAAAAGGACGCCAGCGCAAAGCGAGGGGGGCACAGAAACAGATATGGCGTCCACAAGCTGTAGATGATGATCATTTGTAAAATGTACACAATGCTTTATGTTTGCTTTTGAGAGCCTGGATCAGGACCAACACCCTAGCTGGTAGTCTACATAAGCCGAGGAATGAGGTGGTGCAGGGTGTAGTCTGCGTGAGAGCGAAGCGAGGCGGCTCATGGCTTTCTCTTCGCCACCACCTCCTTCACTTGGGCAGGCAGACACACTGCTCTTTTTCATCACTTCTTCCAACGCCAATTCTATTTGTACCATAGAACACTATTCCACTGGTATCTAGCCATGAACAACCCATATCTAGATGTGCAACCTGACTATGGGCTCCTGGATTTCACCAAAGCCAGGCTCATTTTCACAGTTGAAGGGAGGACCAACCAGAAAGCTGCCGCCCTCCTGACAGAAGTATGGCATTTCAATCATGAGAAGGCATGTGCTGCCTGGGACCAAGAACAGGAAGTGCATGCTAAAGGAGAGCAAGAGGAGTGTGAGCACCTCGAAAGAGAAGTAATGCAGGCGTGTGCAGCCAGCAAACAGGAGCTAGAGCTCACCAGACAGGACAAACGCAAGAAGCACAAGACCAAGTTCCTTCCCATCCCTAACAGACCCCTACCACCTCTTGCACTCTTCATCCCTCCACAGCATGCACTCAACAAAGGGGAGTATGTACCCCTATACTACTTCACCAACTGAGGCATACGTGAAGCTGAAGATGAAGCCTCGACAATGATGTCCTGACCCTTGTGAGATCAGATGGCAGTCCCATCTTCCAGTACCACTGAGATGACAACACTGTTCACCAGCACTTGGCACCTCCATGATCACATGGTACCACCAGATAAGGTGATGGACGCCATGCTGCCACCACCACAAGATGCTGACCGCAGCGGCACAGTCATGAGCCCCATAACAGTGATGAGGATGATGAGGACACTGTTGTACCACACTAGCAGCAACACAATGATGATGATTGCATGGTGGCACCACCACTGTAGCATCCTAGTTGATGATGTGCTGCACAGGTATTGCCACCACAGCACCAGATGATGATGACAACAATAACGACTATAACTACTCAGGGATGCTCCCACATGGTATGTCCACTCGTAATATTTTATATAGCATTGTTGTTGTAGATAAGGAACATACATAGATATCTCTAGTCTTGTACCACTTGACTGGAGTATTCATTACATCTGTCTAGCCTCTCCTCTGTATGCCCAGTTTCAACAGGTTATGAGCCCTGCCTAGTGTAGAGGTGGACTGAATGAGACTCCCTGGTCATGGGCCTGACTGACTGTTAATGCAGAGACTAGTCTCCAGTGTGGTCCTGGTCTTATTGCTGGAAATAACAATGAGCAGGTCTCATACCTGAAGACATCAGTGTATGGAGGGGAAGTCTTGCAGTAGATGCATCTAACTGTGGAGGGTGGGTCTCACTCAGACGGGGCCAAGTGGTACTAGAAACTAGGCTGTATAGTGTAGAACTAGATTGGAAACTATAGTACATGCAGCAAGGTATATAAAGGGAAGAGCAGAGTACAAAATGGGAACAAGAGATCCCATTTTGGGAGGTGCTGTCCATCTACACTGAATTGAGAATGGTTATGTAAGCCATAATGAAAGGGGAAAGGACCATGATGAAAAGGGAATGGACATTAACATCATAGGGGATGGGCCACATGCGTGGATCCATGTGACCCCATACATACAAACAAACCGAAATTACCAGACCACATGCATTTCTGCCCAACGCTCACTCAGATGATGCACTAACCAGCCAATTGGATGCCAGCTAGTAAGGGGTGATGAGTGACAATGCTACTGCTACTGCTCCAAGTGAGGGGGTGACCAGGCAAAACCACTTGTACCATAGCCACGAACGCTATGCACATTCCGACAAGCAATACATCCTGCCACTCTTACTCACCGCCTGGATGTCCTGGTTCCCCAACTTGACACAGTGCATCCATCTCAATACTGCTGCCATTCCCTTCCCATCCATGGTACATACATCCCAATGTATCTGGTGCTGTCAACATCATTTCCGCTGGATCCGATGTCCTTAGCATGCTCCCATGGCCTTTGCTCACCCTCTAGGTGCCCTGGTGGCTCATCCTGATGTAGCGCACTCATTTCATTGATGCAGCACTCGTCCTGCTCGTTTCTGGGACATTTCCCAGTTCCACTGGCCATGCCTAGTGACCTGGATGCCACCCAGATGTTCTCACTGGATTCGTCCTCCAAGTCACACCATCATGCCATCATCCTCACATCACACCCAGTGGCATCAGCCCCCACTCTCATCATCACCTCCAATGTGACATATCCATTTTGACATTGCACCACCATGGTCATCATTGGGAGCTGCCAAGCGGCAAATCTGTTGCACCATCAAGCAACCCCATTGGCTATAATACATCATGCACAACATCAGAATGTACAGCAGTGACAAGTCTACACACAGGCCATACCCTTGAACCTACATGAACTACATTGACATGCCAACTTGGAGATCATGCACCAGATCATACACTACTCAACCTGCTTGACATCACCAGTTCCCATGCATCCTCGCTACCCTGCACACTCTAACCCATCGGATACCCTTGATGCACTCATGCAGTCTCTCACTTGTGTCAGACACCATATTGTGAACTTGGACCTCATTTCCACAACAATCTGAGGGGGTGTGTTGGAGAACAACCCGTCTGCTACAATATTTAGTTCCATATGGTACACTTTACTACATTTCCTTTTATGGACACTGCTCATATATTTACGTGTCACATCACACTCCTGCTTTCCTTCAGTCTTGTACCACTTGACTGGAGGTAAGCTACACTATTACTTCACCATCTACCTTATTGACATAGTACAGTATTCATTACATCTGTCTAGCCTCTCCTCTGTATGCCTGATTTCAACACCCATCCATAGTGGATAGCGCAGAGGCAAAGTGATGGTATAGAGCAGATAGTGTAGGGCATTCTGCTAGCCTTGTTAGGGTCAGAAGTTTGCCAGAGTTGTCAGAGTGTGTCAGAAACTTGGAAAAGGAGTGGCTGCTTCATCAAGACACTAGAGGTGCATGCTGGAGGATTGAGAGGTAAAGATTGGATGCTCAGGATTGAGCATGTGCAAAGCAGTGATTATCATGTGAAACATGATGATGACATGAGTAACTTGCAAAGTGTGGAGCAGTCAGAGATCAAGCAGAGGTGGAGAGTTAGTCCAGAGGATATGAATGTCCTTGGGTACAGATGAAGATGCAGAAGCATTGAGGTTGGAAGGCTCAGAAATGATCTAGGGGTGGATGACTGCATGTGAGAACTGAAAGACAAGAACTGTGGGTGAAGGCAGATAAGTGTCTGGATTCACACAAGTGTGAGTTCAAATATACTGTTAGAACCATGATTGCTATGGGGGTCCTATGCTCTGTTTTGGCATCAGAGCGCAAGTCTGCTTAGGGGTTGACCAAGTCTGGTAATTGTTATGACAGCCACTGGTGGCGACTGATGTAGACTTGAGAGGGGTAGCTTGCTGGGTCAAGGGTTTGACGAGTTCAAGGGGGTGGTCCAACAACTGTGGACTTTGATGGTTCAAGAGATCAATGGATGTCCACTCAATGAGAGCGATGAGGGAGTGGGCAAGAGAGCTACTATTGGGGAGCCAAGTGGAATACAAGGCAGGTATCAAGTAGGTCTAGCTTGGAGGTCAAGGGCGCCAGAGCGGTGACTTAAGTACTACTAGGGGAGGTTAAGGGCAGGCATAGGACATATGGCTGAATAAGTGGAATGGAACCTGATAGAACACAATGGAAGGAAATGATGACGAATCAAATGGAACATGATGGAATGTGGTGGAATATGGATGAGTCATTGTAGAGGAAATGGGATAAGTCTGAATGGGGCTTAGCTAGGAAAGAGGATAGGGCAAATCATAACAGTAATGAGAAACAAGGTCTGAGGGTGAACGATGAAGTCTGGAGATGGATGACAAAGTCTGGAGACAGATGGCAATGTCCAGAGGTGGATGATGATGTCTGGAAGTGAACAACAGTGTTAAGGAGTGGATGATGTAGAGGACAAGGACAGATAGGAATGTCTAAGAACAAATGTCCTATGGACATAAGCAGAGGTTATGGCAGACTTGACCAGAGGGGCTAAGGACTGCAGCTTCAGCAACTCAAGGTGGAGTGCTGCACCCTTGTGTGAACTGTGTCCTTGTATTTGATGGAGGACAGAGTATTAATGACAGGGAAGCCAAAAGTAGTGACTGGAGGAGTTGGGAGTCAACCCATATTTAGGAAATCAAGGGTTTGTGGGGTATTTGAACTAGAGTACAACACAATACTCTAAGAGTTTATATATATTGGAGGTGACAGGTCCAAATGACTAAGTAATGGAGGATGGGAGTAAGTGAGCCAGAGCTGTGACAGAGGTACAAATGTCTGGAGCTGTGCTCCTAAGCGAGACACAGGTTAAAGTTGATTAGCAATTTAGTTGTGTTAGAGGAAATGAGCAAGAGGAAGTCATAGAAGGGGAGTCATAATCAAAGAGGACAGAAAGGGGTGGATTGAAGCCCAGAGGTGCAGGAGTTTGCTGGAGGTGTGGATATGTGGAATGTGTCAGGAGTCAACATAGTGAGTGGAGGAGTTGACAGGAGTGGACTGGAATGGCCTGGAAGTATCAGAGGTGAAGTATGGTGTTGAACTCAAAACATGGGATATGACACCAGGGCAGTCACCAATTCCACTGTGCCAATCTCACATCAGAGCTAGAAGACTGGTGCAAATTGTCTCTGAACTCAGTATGCCACATCTTCTGCTTGCTGCCACCACCCTTGATTAAGATCTGTGTTGGTCACTTGATCAGTTCATGGCACTCCTCGCATGAGCTTTTCCTCTGGCCTGTCATACACATCAGCAGGCAAGAGCATGGGTGCAGGTGCAGGTACGGGTAATGTGTGGGTATGGGTACAGGTAGCTAAATTGCCTGTTTTTACCCATCCCTGTCATACCTGCACCTGTGAGCGGACCCATAGCCTTTGAGTGGTGTCCACTTGTGGTAAGTTGTGGTACCCTCTCTCCAACAATGACACACCCTCACCCTCTGTTAAGAATGCAGACACTAGTCTCCAGTATGGTATCCTATCTAGCCACTGGGAATGGCCTCGAGTAGGTCTCATATGATGACTGTGTTGAAGTATAGAAGGGAAAGGTCTCGCAGCAGATGCGTCTGACTGCGGAAGGTGGGTCTCACTCAGACAGGGCTGAGTGGTACTAGAAACTAGCATGTTAAGTGTAGAACTAGATGGGGAACTATTGTACATGCAGCTGGGTATATATAGGGAAGAGCGGAGTATGAAATGGGAGCAAGAGATCCCATTTTGGGAGGTGCTGTCTGGACCACGATGAATTGAGAAAGGTTATGTAACCACAACAAAAAGGGAATGGACCATATGAAAAGAGATGGACGCAGCCTAAGAAGTCAGAAAGGAAATATGGCTGTGTCACCACGACTGAAAGAAGGTGGACTATATGTTATGACTACCACGGGTAGCGATAGGCATAGCCTCGTAGGGTGTGTGTCAGCACGTCAAGGGTTCGAGAGTTCGTCCGTTCTACGAAGGAACGATGGAGGTTTGAGGATGTGTCCTGTCAACAAGGACGTCGAGGTTTCTAGGACTCGCTCAATCAACACGAGTGGTCGAGGGTTCAATGAGACGTCCACTCAGTGACGAGCGACGAGGAGTCAAAGGAGGTTCGTATTCGCAGAAGAGTACCGAAGTACAAGAGTATGCGAGTAGAATGAGGAGACCAAGGTTAAGGCTAAGGGGTGCCAGTGCGGCGACTTATAAACTAAAGGCGAGGACTAAGGGCAGGTGCGGGAACAACTGAAGGGTAGGCATAGAACGATGAAGAATGTAATAGAACATGGGGGAAAGGGGGGCGATGACGAAGCAAGTGGAATATCATAGAAGGTTGTGGAATGGAGTGAGCCATTGTGAAGAAAAAGAAAGATAAGTCCATATAAGGCTTAGCTAAGTCAGAGGAAAAGAGAAGGAAAGGGTAAATAGGGGTGAATTGTAACATTACCCCCCGATTATGCAAACACTCCGTTGTTTGCTTTCTCAAAAATATAACTCCAGGTTGCACGGCTCACCAGTCATGTTACCGATGGCATCATCATCATAGAGGTCGTCGTTATTGTCGCTCCAAGAGGGAGACGAGGGATAAGTCAGCGATGACTCAGAGGTCACTGTCGAAGGTGGAGGCAGCCGCGGGGAATAGCGCGGGGAAGGGGAGCATGGGGAGTAGCGCGGGGAAGATAGGGTCCCGGGGAGAGTGGACCAACCCGGTTCTGCGAGAGTCGAGGTTACGTCCGAGACGTCAGAGTTGGCAGTGATTGGGAGTGGGGGTGCAGGGTTGGTGGACAAGGTAGACCCGAGAGAGGTGGCGCTAGAGGCAACGGAGGAAGAAATGCTAAGGTTACGATGAGGAGAGCAGGGGCGACGGGGGCAGTGGGCTTGGTTGTGACCGGGTTCCCATTTGCCACAGATGGGGCATTCATAGAGTTGGCAGTCCCTTTTCATGTGACTAAGGCGGTGACAGAGGAAACAAGCATCTTTGTACCTAGGGTGGGAGGTCGCAAGGGGTTCGTCGAGCTGCATCCTCATGAGGCGGGCAACAGCTTTGGCATGAGCGGCAGCGTTAGGGAGCGGCGCGGGGCGTAGTACAACGGGATGAATGGATCCCTCAGAAGAAGGAGGGGACGGGGAGCGTGGGACGGGAGCGGAGTCTACAGGGTGCCAAGGGTTGGACGGGGCGGGAGTAGGAGGGCGAGGAGGAGTGGAGGGAGGGGTAGAGAGATGACGAGTAGGAATAGAAGGGGGATTTAAGTTGTTTTGGAGAGCGTCATGGATGTCGATGGCATAGTCCAACATGCCCAGTTGGGTGAGTGCAACAACAATGAGGTGGGTGACCTCGCGGGCGTTTTCCCTAGCGAGTCACGCGGCGGTGGTGATGTGGGTGTCTACAGGGAATTCTTCTGGGGTGACAACGTACTTGGTATAGTGTTGGAGAGAGGCGGCGCGGTTAAAAGCACGGTAGAGGACGTCTAAGGGGGAGTTTATATCCAGTTGTTGTTTGATGGTGAGGGAGAGGCTGGGGTCGGTGAGGAGAATTTCCATGATATCGACATTATCGGGAGTGGGAAGGAGGGTGACGTTGGCGGTATCGGGGCGAGAGAGGGAGGAGAGGCGGTTGTTGCAAGTGGAGGTCATCGTTTGTGAGGGGTATTTTCTTTGGGGGTAAGGAACGTCTTGGGGTGGGCACGCTTATAAGCATTGAGGATATTTTTGGCATGGTCCAAATCGGGTTCAGGGACCCAGGAATCTTCTTCGGCAGTGTAGCCCTTCCATCTAATTAGGAAGGAGCGGCGATGAGGTGGGCCTCTGTGGTATAGGATTTTGTCTATTTCAAATTCTTCTTCGCCATTGATAAGGTCAGGGGGTGGATTCGGGTGATTCGGACTGTGGACGGAATTCTCGTGATAGGGCGATAGGAGGGAGGCATGGAACACGGGGTGGATCTTCCATGTTTTAGGGAGTTGGAGTTTATATGATAAGGGGGATAGGACGTCCATGATAGTGAAGGGTCCTTCTCGTTTGGGGGCGAATTTCGGGAAGGAGAGGTTGTGTTTCAGGTTGCGGGCTTCTAGCCACACTCTATCTCCCTTCATGAATGGTTTGAAGTGGGAGCGGACACGGGAAGCCATCATCTGGCATGCAAGTTCGTGGGCAGCTAACACTTCATCTCTAGCTGCCGAGAGGGCTTTCAAACAAGCCTCTACGGCGGGGACGGGGGATTCAGGAAGGATGGATGGTAGGGCACGGGGTTCATAGCCGAGCATGAGATAGAAAGGGGTTTTGCCAGTAACGGAGTGGGGATGGTGGTTATGTGCAAATTCGGCGTGGGTAATAGAATCAGCCCATGAGGTTACGTGTGATCTGCAGTAGATTCGCAAGAAGGTTTCGATTTCTTGATTAACGTGCTCGGTTTCTCCATTGGATTGGGGGTGATACGCGGTGGAAAGGGAAAGGTCGTAGTTTAAGAGACGACCAAGTTCTTTGGTGAAGGAGGAGGCGAACTGGGGACCGCAATCGGAGATAATCTTGTCATAGAGACCGAACCGTTTGAAGACTTTATGGAAAAAGAGGGCGGCAACGCCTTCAGCAGAGATGGTTTTCTTGGTGGGGCAAAGAATTACCCCCTTAGTAAGGCCGTGGTCCACCACGACCAAAAGGGAATCGAAGCCAGAGGATTCAGGAAGGTCCGTGATGAGATCACACGAGATCTGTTGGAACGGTCGAGAGGCGGAGGACTTAATGGGGGATAAAGGGGGGCACGTGGGATGCGTGTTGACCTTGTTGGCTTGGCAGATGGCGCAGCCCTCCACATATTTCCGAACGAATTGGGGAAGGCCCGGCCACCAGTATTCCGCGGAAACGAGTTGGCAGGTTTTCATGAAGCCGGGGTGGCCGGCAGTTTCATGGTCATGGCAACGGCGGAGAATGTCACGGCGGAGATCATCGGAAGGGGGAACGTAGATGCAGTCCATATAGGTGAGGATGCCGTTGTGGAGTTGCCAGTCGGCGAGGCGGGAGCGGAAGGGAGGAGGGATGTCTTCATTGATAGCTTGGAGAGCAGTGAGGAGGAAGGGGTCATCCTGTCCGTACTTCTGAATATGATTTCGCATGGCGGCGTCAATGATGCGAACGAAGAGGGAAGGAGGGAGGAGAGTGGTCCCTTCATTGTCAAGATCGGATGCGGGGAAATGGTCAGGACAGCGTGAGAGAGTGTCGGGGCCAGTGAGGGAGGATCCAGGGACATGGATCATCTTTAGGTCGAAATCAGAGAGGTCAAGGAGCCAGTGAGCTTGTTGTCGGTTGAGGTTTTGGGGTTGGCGGAAGTACGTGAGGTTCTTGTGGTCGGTGAACGTTTGTATGGGGAATGGGGAGCCATGGAGGTAGTGCCGCCAGGCCTTCAGAGCGCGGATGATGGCGAGGAGTTCTCGGTTGTAGATGTCGTAGTTTCGCTCTGCCTGGGAGAAGGATTGGGAGAGGTATGAGCAGGGGTGCCATTCGCCATTGGTATCGGCTTGCAGGAGGATGCCGCCAGTGGCGTACTTGGAGGCGTCGGTGGCGATGGCGAAGGGGGCGGATGGGTCTGGGAGACGAAGGACAGGTTGGTTGAGGAACGTGGTTTTAAGGGAGTCGAAGGCCTTCTGACAGGTGGGGGACCAGTCCCATTTCTGGTTGAGTTTTGTGAGGTCTATGAGGGGGCGGGCGATGGTGGAGTAGTTTTGGATGAACTGGCGGTAGAAATTGGTGAAACCAAGGAATGACCGAACCTGTTTGATGGTGGAAGGAGTGGGCCAAGAGGCGATTCCATCAAGTTTAATGGGATCCATGGAGAGGGAGTCTGGTTTGACGATCATTCCGAGGTAGTCTACTTCGGAGGCGGCAAATTTGCATTTTTCAAGTCGAAGGTGGAGGTCTAGTTCTTTCATGCATTCAAGAACTCTCTTGGTGCGTTCCGTGTGGGTGGCGTCATCAGGGGAGGCGATGAGGAGGTCATCCATGTAAATCACGAGCCATCCTTCTGCGATCATATCGCGGAAGGAGTCGTTCATGAACCGTTGGAAGGTGGCGGGGGAGTTGGTCATTCTGAAGAACATAACCATAGGTTCGAAGAGTCCTTTGTGAGTGAGGAAAGCACCTTTCCATTGATGGCCATCTTTGATGCAGACGTTGTTGTAGCCCCAGCGGACGTCGAACTTAGTGAACACTTTGGCGCCTTTCAGTTTGTCGATGAGATCGCCAATGAGGGGGAGTGGGTAGGCGTCGCGGACTGTGTGTTCGTTGAGGTAGCGGTAGTCCTGGCAGGGACGAAGCTTGCTGTCTTTCTTTTTAACGAAGAAGAAAGGGGCAGCTTGCGGGGATTTCGAGGGGCGTATCTTTCTGGAGGCGAGGTTTTCGTCAAGGAACTTTTCTGTGGCTTCTCATTCATCAGGGGAAAGGGGGTAGAGCTTTCCGATTTTTGGGGTGAAAGACTCCTTCAGATTGATTTCGTGGTCATACGGTCTGACAGGAGGAAGCTGTCCAGCGGAAGGTTCGTCAAAGACAGAAGAGAATTCTGCATATTCTGGAGGAAGGACGGGTTTGGGCTTGGCTAGTTCAGCAGCCATGGCCAGTTCGGTGGCATGGGTGAGTTTCACGATGGTGGAAGTGGGGATGATTCGTCCGTTGCATTTGATGAATCGGCTAACCGTTTTAGCTCCAGCCGCTATTACACGATGGAGGGCATAATTCTGAGTGGCGCGGTGGTTCCACTGTTGTTCAGATTCAACTCCAA
>JBBPOF010001138.1:0-12441 GCA_038091315.1 Porphyrellus cyaneotinctus | reverse complement strand
GCTCATCCTCCAAAATCTGCACATAGAGATTAGCATCCATCTTACCATCAATCTTGCAAGCCATTCCAACCCCTTCCCAAGTCATACAGCCCCATACCATCACTGATCCTCCTCCAAACTTGACTATGCCTTGCACAAACCTATCACTAAGGCCCTCTCCTGCCTTTTTCCAAGGCCATTTCCTACCATCTGACCCAATGTGGTTAATTTTGGTCTCATCTGACCATATAACATGCTTCCAATCCTCTATATCCAATCCTGATGGCTCAAAGCAAAATCCAATCTTACTCTCCTATGATGCTTTAAAAGAAGAGGGCATTTTTGCTTCACCACAGCCTTCATACCAGCTTTTTTCAGGTGGTGGTGGATGGTTTTGGGGGAGATGGCATGGTTGTTGACATTCTGAAGAGTCTTAGTGACTTGGACAGCATTTCCAGCCTTTCTAGTACTAAGAAGCTGGATAGTATATTGCATATCAGTAGGAGAAATGATAGATGGACAACCACCAGAGGCTTTGGCAAGGTTGGGACAGTGTTTGGTGCAAATATGACTGATGGTGGAGTGGTTGAAGCCAGTAGAAGCAGCAACTTGATGAGTTGACTGTTCAGATTCCAAGAAAGTGATGATTTGGTTGATTTGATCAATGGAGAGGGATTTCATGGTGAAAGAAGTGGTAAAAGTGATAGTGTTTTGCCATGTTTGCATCATGTTGAACTGTTGAACATCACATGACTCATTGCTGACATAATACCCCATTGCAATGTATGATTTCCAACTTTAAATAGATTAGCAACAAAACTGTTGCAATGACATGAGTGACTTAAAATGGTGATATCTCAGTGACCACTGGACCAAATCACATGACCCAGGGACCAATTTGTAGCCAGGTGTTTGTACCTTGTTTGGCACCACTAATGCTAAGCGAAATTCCCACAGGTACTTGTGGTGCGTGAAGCACACCACATTGGGGTTAGGCATTGCAATAGTTTTGTTACTCATTGTATTAATCTGCACAACTTCTGACCAGTATTCACCCAAGAGCAGCTTGCTGCATCCCTACAAGCCACTTACTTAGCAGCTCTGGTCCTCTGGGCTAGCTCTGTTTTCAATGCCAGAAACCTCCACAATGACATTCTGTCATATCCTATGTTTTCGAGTCCAACCTTATACTCCACCTCTAATAATTCCAATCCATTCTGGACAACTCCTGTCAACTCCGCCAATCACTATGTCTATCCCTGACACATTCTGCTCATCTGCACCTCCAGCATACTCCTGCACCTCCAGGCTTCAATCTGCCCTTTCTGTCTCCCCTGAATATGACTCCCTCTTTATGACTCTCCCCTTACTTATTTCTCTGACACCACCATTTCTAATCAGTCTAACCTGTGTCTCACTTAAGAGCATAGCTCTAGGCATTTGTACATCCATCACAGCTCTAGACATTCATGCATCTGTCATAGCTCCAGATCTCTTGTACCTCCATCACAGCTCTGGCTTACTTATCTCCATCCCTCATTAACTTAGTCACTCAGACCTGTCACCTCCATATATAAACTCTTAGAGTATAGTGTCATACTCTAGTTCAAATATCGACTTGAATACCCCACAAACCTCTGACCTCCTTAATAGGTTGACTCCCAATTCCTCAGTCATTACCTTTGGCTATTCTGTCATTAAACTCCATCCCTCATCAAATACAAGGACATAGTTCACACAAGGGCACAGCGCTCTAACCCAAGTCACTGAAGCCACAGTCCCTAACCCCTCTGGTCAAGTCTGCTATGACCTCTGCTTATGTCCACAGGACATTCGTCCTCAGATATTTCCATCCATCCTCATCCTCTACTTTGTCCACCACTGAACTTCATCATTCACCTCTGGACATCACTATCCATCTCTGGACTTCTGAATCCACCCCAGACTTCATTGTTCACCTTCAGACCTTGTTTCTTATTACTGGACTTGGTCAACCCCTAAGTGGACTTGCGCTCTGATGCCAAAACAGAGCATAGGACCTCCATGGAAATCATGGTTCTAATACATTCTATCTGCTCTCTCCTCAGATTCAGAGGCCTCTGTGCACATATCCACCCCTCAGACACCTGACTCTCATTGGTCTATCACTGCTGAAGGTTTCCTACATCTAGATAATCACATCTATGTATCTGACACTTACAACCTCTGACTCTGTGTCCTCCAGTTCAAGCATGATCATCCACTTTCCAGACATTTTGGACAAAACCATACTTTGGAGCTTATCTGCTGCAATTACTGTCCTCCTGTACCTTCTGCACACTGCTAAAGTTCCTAGACACAAACCATATAGTCTACTAAAACAATTCCCAATTCCAAAATGCCCATGGAACTCCATATCAATGAACTTCATTGAACAACTTCCAGATTGACACTATAACTTCTCTGGAGTTAGCTAAGTTGTTTTTGATGAACATCTTCTCAAAGCATGGCATTCCCTCCCACATCACCTCTGATCGAGGTTCTGAGTTTGTGTTGCACTTTTTTAGATCTTTAGGAAAGACCCTCAACATCCAGTTACACTTTACTTCCAGATATCATCCAGAAGGTGACAGACAAATGGAGTGTATGAACAAGATGTTAGAATAATATCTGCACATCTACTGTATTGCAACTACCAACAGGATAATTGGTCTGAACTGCTGCCTCTCATAGAGTTTGCATATAACAACACTCCTAGTGCTACCACCAGTGTCTCTCCTTTCTTCACAAACGAGGGCTACAATCTGAACATCTCCATATACCTGAAACATGACCCCACCTCCACTCATGCACTCAAATACTCAGTCAACCTCAATTCCCTACACCAATTCCTACATGAGGAAATGAACCATGCTCAAAAATATTATCAAGGACCTGCAGATGCCAAGCAAACTCCAGCTCTGGACTTCAAGCCTGGAGATCAGGTGTTTGTCAAGGCTAAGTACTTTAGGTCAACTAGGCCATCTAAGAAGCCACCAGAAAAGAACTTAAGGCCATACAAAGTCATCACAAAAGCTGGTACCCATTCCTTCATACTCTATCTTCCTAAATCTATGAAATCCATACATCCAGTATTTTACATCTCACAGCTAGAACCTTCAGTATCCAACATCATACCAAACTGTGTACAATCTCCACCACCTTCAGTCAAAGTTGATGAAGAACTGGAGAGTTTGAGATCTCTGAGATCCCCAACTTGAAAATCAATCAAAGATGAAAGAACTGCAAAATATCTTGTACATTGATTAGGATATGAAGGCACCAACAAAGAAACTTCATGGTTACTAGCCACTGAACTAGATCACATGTTGGAACTAGTCGCGGATTACCATCTCTAATATTCAGACAAACCTGGACCTCACAATTGAACAATGAGAAACAAAAATGTATACAATATTACTAAAAATTACAGAGTGAGGTGACAAATGAGGCAACTACTCTGTTCTTCACCCTCTATATCACTTTCAGTCTCTCCCATCTCCTCTATTTCCTCTGCCACTTTCATCACTTCCTCCATTCTATATGTCTGTTCTGCCAACTCTGCAATGGCATCCATTGCTTCTTCCTCTTCATCTGTATCATTCAACATGCTCACATCATCCTCCCATCCACCTTGCACATCCCATATCTACTCCTCCTTTGTATACATCATCAGTGGCAAGCAATGTGATTCATCATCATCCACATCTCTGTATGCATCTCTGTCAGCACTGCTGCAATGCTCTGTCCTACCTCTGCCAACTCCACTATGCTGTCATTACTCCAACTTGGGCCCATCTTCTCTGATTGCTGCTTCTTCATCAGTGGTGCAACCTCCTCAATTTCATCATCTCCTTGCTTCCTATGCCAGATTGGCTTCTCTTCTCCTGGCTGGATGAAACACACTTTGACCATGTGGCAACTCTTGCATGACATTTCCTTGGGTGTGTCTCATAGTGTCATATCCTGTGTTTTCAAGTTCAACCTCATACTCTACCTCTGATGCTTCTGATCCATTCCAGACAACTTCTGTCAACTCTGCCAATCATTATGTCTATCTCTGACACATTCTGCTCATCTGCACCTCCAGCATACTCCTACACCTCTGGGCTTCAATCTGCCCTTTCCGTCTCCCCTGAATATGACTCCCTCTTTATGACTCTCCCCTTACTCATTTCTCTGACACCACCATTTCTAATCAGTCTAACCTGTGTCTTGCTTAGGAGCACAGCTCCGGACATTCATACATCTGTCACAGCTCTGGACCTCCTGTACCTCTGTCACAGCTCCAGCTTACCTATCTCCATCCCCCATTAACTTAGTCACTCAGACCTGTCACCTCCATATATAAACTCTTAGAGTATAGTGTTATACTCTAGTTCAAATATTGACTTGAATATCCCACAAACCTCTGACCTCCTTAATGGGTTGACTTTCAGCTCCTTAGTTACCACCTTTGGCTCCCCTATCATTAACTCCATCCCTCATCAAATACAAGGACACAGTTCACACAAGGGTGCAGTGCTCCAACCTAAGTTGCTGAAGCTGCAGTCCCTAACCCCTCTGGGTAAGTCCACCATGACCTCTGCTCATGTCCACAGGACATTCATTCTCAGACATTTCCATCCATCCTCATCCTCTACCTTGTCCACCACTGAACTTTGTCATCCACCTCCAGACATTCTCATCCATCTCTGGACATCCTCATCCATCTTCAGACATCACCATCCATCTCCAGACATCACTGTCCACTCCCAGACTTTGTCATCCACCCTGGACTTTGTCATTCACCTTCAGACCTTGTTCCTTATTACTAGACTTGGTCAACCTCTAAACAGACTTGCACTCTGATGCCAAAAACAGAGCATAGGACCTCTGTGGACATCATGGTTCTAACAGTATGTATATTCAAACTGACATTTGTGTGAATCCAGACACTCATCTGCTTTCACCCACAGTTCTTGTTTTTTAGTTCTTGCATGCAGTCATCCATTCCTAGATCGTTCCCAAGCCTCCGACCCTGATGCTTCTGCATCCACATCCATACTCAAGGACACTCATGTCCTCCAGACTAACTCTCCACCTCCACTCGATCTCCAACTGATCTGTACTTCATGAGTTCTCAGGCCATCATCATGTTTCGCATAATGATCACCACTTTGCACATGCTCAATCCTGAGCATCCAATCCTTACCTCTTGATCCTCTGGCATGCACCCCTAGTATCTTGATGATGCAGCCACTCCTTCTCCAAGTTTCTGACCCACTCCAATGATTTCAGCAACACTTCTGACCCTGACAAGGCTAGAAGGATGCCCTACCCTATCCACTCTGTACTGCTGCTTTTGCTTCTGTGCTATCCACTTTGGATGGAAGATCATATTCATGTCATTCCTGCATAAGGCATTAGCTATGCATTGAGCACTCATGGACTCTTAAATTCTCAGATCTGACCTCACATGTGATACTACCTCTGGAATAGCAGAACTTGATCTCTGACCTCCATTGTGAGATCACTATGCCATTGTCATTACTTGGTCTTTGCGCCAGTGTTTTTGGTTACCTTTGGACCTCAGAAACCTAAGAGGATTTTCTACTAGATCCTTCTGGTTTGCCAGCACACTATTTACCTCCATTGGTTGCTACCAACATCTGTAATCCCATCAACATTTCTGGCATCTGTTTCCATTCCTGCTCTGGAACTCAATCTTCAACATTTGTTGGATGATCCTCACACCAATCCATCAAAACAATCATTCGGTCTGCTCATCAATGATTGTAGCATTTGTGACATATGATAGGAATCAGTTCACTGTTCTGTTATCATAACATGGGCTCTCTCTACCCTACAGAGCTTGTTACTCCCACATCCATCACCTACCACATTCACTACCTTCAACCTCCAGTGCTATTGTTCCACCTCCGAAACCTCCCAGCCTATCTGGCACCTTCCTCAATCTGTGACCTGTCATCAGTCATGAGTTATGTCAACAAGGTCTACCACAGGCTTTGTATTGACTGTTTCTGTTATTGGCTGACACCTCCTGCATCTTCCGACCTTTCCAGTCGCTCAATTGCAATTCTGCTGACACCTGCTAGTGACTCTTGACATCCAGTCGTTCTGTTACAAAATCCAAAAGGACATGTTTCAGAGATGATCACCACCATCCTATTTTCACCATAGCAGTGTGCTCACCCCATCTGTCACTCTTTTGACCTCTCAACCTCCTGGACCACTCTGTTACCTCTATGCAAACTCCCTTCGACTCAACAAGAGCTTTTGCCCTCCTCATGAAGTATTCCAGACTTCCTCAAATGTGGCCTCCAGTCACATCTCTGTACCTCAAGGTCTTGTCAACCTTGGAGGTTTTGTTGAAGAGTTTTACCAAGCTATTGGCTATCGATGCTGGGACATTGACCAGAAGATGGGAATAGTAAACCCTCTGTGCACTTAATCTGCTATCCATATCATCTAGCAGACTCACCCAACCCTTCTGGGACTTTTCCTAGCCTTATCCACTCTTTCCCTCCAGATGTCCAACCTTCCCCAGAATGCTGCACATTCCGCCAGTTATCTGCTCCCTTCCACCAGATCTCTGAACTTTCACCTTATCCATAGCAATGTTCTGACCACTTTCTGTCACAATCAAGTGGTCACCCTCCCCTCTGGCTCCTCATTACCTCCTAGTCACCTTCACAAGTGATTCTGCTCCTTTCCCTCAAAGATTACTTGGTCAGCAGTCTCTTGATTCCTAGATTCTGAATCACCTCTGATCCTTGTCGACTTCTGCTCATCCCTGCTCCACCTCCATCATCATCTCCACCTCGAACTGGTAATCACCTCTGTCAATGATTTTTCATTATCTCTGTTGGAAGCTCCTGTGCCTTTGTTTTGGGACACCTCTAACTCTCCTACACTATGGTCTGTTGAGCATGCTGGAAGAGCAGTACTTCATCTATCATCTGTTTATGCTTGCCAGCAACCCCTAGGGCCCTACTCCACAGCTTCTGGACCAGTTCCACCTGTTGATCCTATCACCTGATTTACCATGTTCTCCTCTCACATTCTGATCCAATCACACCTCCTCCGAGCTCCTTCCTCCAGACTTGCGTCAGAACTCTTCTCACTTTTGGTCACTCTCTCCTCTAGAGCTATGTTGATCCTCTCACCCCTATGACCACCCAACCCCTCACAGTCTCTCACATGATTTTGTTCATCTTACCAACATTCAAGGACCACTCTTGAGACCATTCTGCACTCTTTGTGTGTGATCTCCACCACAACTCCTTACTTCCACATCATACCTGTCACTAGGTCTTGTCATTTCTGTTGCTCTGCAACTTAGGTCACTCCGAAGAGCTCCGGAATTTACAACTCCACCAGTGTCTTCATCTGTCTTCGACTCTTAGTTTTCAGTGATAGATAGTATTACTGAATGACACCACATACCAGGCAAACCCTGTCCTTAATAAGATCATGCCATATCACTTCTTACCCATCCCAATCATGAGATTGGTCTTAACCAGTGAAACTCAACAATCTGCCCCTATCCACTGTTTGTCTGCTCGATTCCACACACTTGCATTTCGGACATTCAGGACTTATTTAGTTCTGTTTCTGAGTTTTGCCATATCTCCTCTGATCAAAAGAAATCCCTCTCTGCACCTTTCTAGGTCTATCTAGGATGTTCTTGGCCTACAGCTGTCATCAACATCCTCATTCACCTTGAATTTGGTATTTCGCATCTCTGGTGGTTTTGTCCACACCTCCAGAATTCCTCCTTCCTCTCATTTGTTCATTCTTGGATTTGCCTCATAGCAGTAACCCTTCACCCTCTAGACATTGGGATGTGTAGCCTAAAAGGGGGATAAGGACTAGCTCGCTCATGCCATCCTCACTTCTGCTTTTGACTCACTTGTGCAGAACACTGCTTGCTGTGTCCCTCTGAGTCTGTCCCAAAGCATTTGCATCATTCTGGCATCTCTGTAATCTCTGTAACATCCAGACGAACATTCCCTGACAGTTCTTCTCCTACCACACTTTGGTCGCTCTGCACTATTGCTTTAAGGACTCCCATCTATCCTCCTCTTCAGGTTGCTTGTCATGACCTTTTGGTCTCTCCACAGTGTCCTAGTTGGATGACTGTACCTTCCAACTATATAGTCCGCTGACTATGCACCTAACATCCACATCTGCTCCTATCTCTGGATCTACCTCCATCCCTACTCCACATGTTTGCTATCAGGGTCACCACTGATGACATTCTTAACATGGATTGTTATGTCAGTAACACATCCAATGCAATACCTTTCTGAGTTCTTCCACACTTTGGAACTCATTCAGCACTTGACAATGCTGAACTCTGGACTTCCTGAACTCCAGTCAAATCTGTATCTCAAAAAGTGATGAATCTCACTCATTATACAATGGTAACTACAAGATTGGACAGAGGATATTGACAAGGATGAGACTAATCTACTCTCTCTCTTCACCCTCCGCATCACTCTCTGTCTCCTCCATGTCTTCCATGTCTTTCGCCACTTTCTCCATCCCCTCCATTTCCTCCGTCCCCTCTGTTTCCTCCCTCACCTCCACAACTTTGTCCATCACTACTTCCTCTTCATTGGTGTCATCCGACATGCTGGCTTCATCCTCCAATCTGCCCCACATGTTCCATACCCATTCCCCCTGTGCATATGCCATCATCATCATCAGATGATTGTGGTGGGCGATGCAACAATTCATCATCCACATCTTGTTCCACATCTCTGTCAGCACTGTTGCAATGCTCTGCCCTACCTCCACCAGCTCCACCATACTCTCACTGCTCTGACTCAGTCCCACCTCCTCTGACCACTGTTTCTTCATTGGTGGCAAAACCCCCTCTACTTCATCATCTCCTCATTTTGTTACAATTTTCCCTTCATTTACCCCATCCGCGTTACCCCTATCCGCTCCTGACCTTATAGATGCCGATGACGAGGCTTTTCGTTTTCCTGACTTCATTCAGTTTCCACTGTTTCCTTTCTAGATGGCATATGGAATCGCACACACAGCCCATTCCCTATTATGTTAACCTCTATTCCCATTTCCTCTAGGTCCATCCCCAAAGCGGTATGGTCCATCTTCTTTCAGTCATGGTGACACAGCCATGTTTCCTTTCTGACTTCTTCGGCTGCATCCATCTCTTTTCGTCATGGTCCATTCCCTTTTTGTTATGGTTATGTAACCTTTCTCTTTTTGTTGTGGATGGACAGCACCTCCCAAAATGGGATCTCTCACTCCCATTTCATACTCTGCTCATCCCTATATATACCTAGCTGCCTGTACTTGTGTTCCCCATCTAGTTCTATGCTTAACACACTAGTTTCTAGTACCACTCAGCTCTGTCTGAGTGAGACCCCCCTTCTGTAGTCAGCAGCATCCTTCTACGAGACTTCCCTCTGCACTTCGACGTCGTAGTGCAAGACCTACTCAAGGCTGTTCCCAGTGGCTAGATAGGATTCCCATACTGGAGACTAGTGTCTGCATTCTTAACACATTTCCTGTGCCAGATCAGCTTCTCTTCTTCTGCTCAGTCATAATGTGCCTTCACTGTAAAACAGCTCTTGCATGACATCACCTTGGGTTCATCTTGTGGCTTGCATGTGAGGTTATACTTGACACACCAGATGCAATCCGGTGCTAACCACCCCTTGCCTTTGTTGGCATGCTGTTGCACCACTACCTCTGCAGTCTGTTCTGTGGTTAACTCCAGTCAGTTACGATCAGGTGTTACTTACTGTTTTTTGGCCACCTCCTCTGCCTTCTTGCATCATCTCTCCTCCTCAGCCACTTTGTGTCATCTTTCCTCCTCAGCCACCTGTTGTGCTTTCTCCTCCTCTGCCTTCTTCCGCACCTCCTCCACCTTCTTCCATGCCTCCTCTACCTTCCACCATTCCTCCACCTCCTTTCTCACCACCACTTGTCATTGTCGCTCCTTCACTTTGGCATCCCAGAGGACATCATTGTCATTTGCATCTTCTGCAAGGTGTGCATCAGACCAGTTTTTGATGTTGGTGATGTCAGACATGTTAGGAAGAAGTTAAGGAGAGAAATTCACAAAGTCCAATCTTATACCACATTGCTAAGGAATTCAGACTCTGTTGCTTCAAGCTCTGTATGTCCACCATTCAAATCAAAAGCAAACCTCCACACCCATCACATTATCATCCTATGGCCTTCAGGGGTTCAGGCCTAAGGGGGGGATACTGTCATATCCTGTGTTGTCGAGTTCAACCTCATACTTCACCTCCAATGCTTCTGATCTATTCTGGACAACTCCTGTCAACTCCACCAATCACTATATCTATCCCTGACATATTCATATTCTGCTCATCTGCACCTCCAGCATACTCCTGCACCTCCGGACTTCAATCCACCCTGTCCATCTCCCCTGAATATGACTCCCTCTTTATGACTCTCCCCTTACTCATTTCTCTGACACCACCATTTCTAATCAGTTTAACCTGTGTTCCACTGAGGAGCACAGCTCTGGGCATTTGTACATCCATCACAGCTCTGGCTTACCTATCTCCATCCCCCATTAACTTAGTCACTCAGACCTGTCACCTCCATATATAAACTTGTAGAGTATAGTGTTGTACTCTAGTTCAAATATTGACTTGAATATTCCACAAACCTCTGACCTCCCTAATGGGTTGACTTCCAACTCCTCAGTTTCCACCTTTGGCTCCCCCATTGTTAACTTCATTCCTCATTAAATACAAGGACACAGTTCACACAAGGGCATAGTGCTCTGACCCATGTTGCTGAAGCTGCAGTCCCTAACCCCTCCAGTCAAGTCCACTGTGACCTCCACTCATGTCCACAGGACATTCGTCCTCAGACATTTCCATCCATCCTCGTCCTCTACCTTGTCCACCACTGAACTTCACCATCCACCTCTGGACATCCTCGTCCATCTCTGGACATCACCATCCACTCCCTGACTTCATCATCCACCCCAGACTTTGTCATTCACCTTCAGACCTTGTTCCTTATTACCAGACTTGGTCAACCCCTAAACAGACTTGTGCTCTGATGCCAAAAACAGAGCATAGGTGTTAAGAACACAGACACTAGTCTCCAGTATGGGAATCCTATCTAGCCGCTGGGAACGGCCTCAAGTAGGTCTTGCACTATGACGTCGAAGTGTGGAGGGAAGTCTCGTAGAAGGACGCTGCCGACTACAGAAGGGGGGGTCTCACTCAGACGGGGCCGAGTGGTACTAGAAACTAGCATGTTAAGCATAGAACTAGATGGGGAATACAAGTACAGGCAGCTAGGTATATATAGGGGAGAGCAGAGTACGAAATGGGAACGAGAGATCCCATTTTGGGAGGTGCTGTCCGTCCACAATGAAAAGAGAAAGGTTATGTAACCACAACAAAAAGGGAATGGACCATAACGAAAAGAGATGGATGCAGCCTAAGAAGTCAGAAATGAAATATGGCTGCGTCACCACGACTGAAAGAAGATGGACCAACTGCTTTGGGATGGACCTAAGCAAAATGGGAATAGAGGTTAACATAATAGGGAATGGGCCGCACGTGCGGTTCCATATGCCGTCTAGAAAGGAAATGGTGGAAACTGAATGAAGTCTGGAAAACGAAAGGACTCATCATCGGCATCTATAGGATTGGGAGCAGATAGGGGTAATGCGGATGGGGCGAATGAAGGGAAAATTGTAACATTACCCCCTTCATACTCCTGAGGTACCACCTCAGAATGTCTCAGAACTTCCACTATCATCGCTATCTCCTCCTGAGAGAAGTCTGGTAGGGGTGAACCATCCAGAAGGAGCAGTGAAGGGATGAGTCCGTCCAGGTTCGTCGCACTCATAGAGGGAGTGGCCGACGGTACTGCAGTTAGGGCAGCGTCGCATAGGGCAATGGCGCTGAGCATGTCCAGGGGAGAAGACCTCGCAGAGAGGGCATCTGTACTGGGGGCAGTTGGGATGGATGTGGTTGGTGGAGTCGCAAGTGTAACAAAATTGTCCACACCATTGGCGTTGGCGACGAGGAGGAGGAGGTGGGACAGGGAGTCCATTGGGAAGGGGGTCTGAGGGGACGGGTGAGCTAGGGGCAGCTGGGGAAGGCGTTCTGGTACAAGGACGAGGAGGCCTTCTGTCACCGACAGTTCCCACAAGGGGTCCATCATTGCTAGATCCAGTGCTGAAAATGAAGACGGTGGTGCATTGTTGGCAGAGGAGGTGAGCCCGTGTGTCAGCGGGTGGAGTGGGAGTGGGAGAAGATGGGGCAGTCTGAGCTCCAGGGAGTTCAGGAGATCCTGGAGTGGAGGAGATGGGGGTTGAAACCGGAGGTACTGGCCATCTGGTCCCCATGGGCAGCAAAAGGAAGATGAGGGGGATGGCTCGGCGAAGGAGATCCTCTGGTAGTTGGA
>JBBPOF010001137.1:0-12462 GCA_038091315.1 Porphyrellus cyaneotinctus | reverse complement strand
CACCGTATGCGTCGAGCACACGAAACGGTTCAAGCCGTGGCGCTTCGTCCTGCCGCGTTGGATACACATACCCGGCCGGCGGTCCCCCTAGTGGAATGGATTGGTACCCACCCCATTTAATTGCGACTATATATATCGCTGAAAGCCGACGCGGCCGCGTGCGATAGAGTTGTGAGTGCCAGGCGGGACGTGTCTCGGATTGAGAAAGAAGGGAAAAAAATAAGACAAGGGGGACTTGTGACAGCTTGCCATTGGGTACGCTGGGAGGGCTCCCAAACGCCAATAGCTTCCATCTGCTTCATGTGTGCGACCGACCGTTAATCTCCGTACTCCACCTTTTCGAAACGCACCAGCCTGGAGATGAAACCATATGTATGCATTCTCTGGAGATCTGCGGAGGTCTACGTCCGATAAAAAGTACAATACAGGCGGTGCTAGCTACAACTAAATACATATGTATGGTACATGCGGGTGCGCCGGTCGCGCATAGAAAGACCTTGCTAGTTATTGTTATTTTCACAACCCATGTGCGGCAATATGCCGCATGATCGTCAGCGAGGCGAGGACCTCTGTTTCGGTAAATGAGTGGGAACCCCGGTCGTCAGGCTAGCCACGTCAACGCACCAGCTGCGAGGTGAGGATATGCCTCGTCGATCGTCAACATACACCCGGACGAACCGGGATAGTCCGGTTCGCCGGCCACCTTGAGCGAATAAAACGCGACGAGGTATTGACTGCGGTTAGTGCACTGTGTGCATGCGGCCTGGTCAGGCACGACCGCTGGCAGGAAGGGGAATCGATACGCACAGTCCACTCGTGACCTCTGGTGGATCGCCAGCTCCATCGGTACTCTTGACCGTCCGATCCGATAAATTTCCTCATTGTGCTACTGTATACACATTGGAGTCAGAAACAAGATCTGTGTGTTGACGTGATCGATGCTCACCTGCCCAATGGCGAAAGGTATTGATCCATGGGGGTTGGAGCCCCTGAATGGATGGTGATTGTGCCAAGTGAGTTATTCGGGCCAAACGCGAGCGCGATTAACGGGTTCGACGAGTTGTTCCCGTGCGTTGCATTGTGAATCATGTACGCGGTGTGGGTGGGCGTCTGGGCCGTACAGCGCAGACGCAGCTTAAGACGGTCGTTCATGTCGACGAAATCAGACCCCGTTAGCTTCCCGGTCTTGTCTTCGAGGAGGTAGGGCATGCCGTAGACGGTAGACATGGCTGGCGAGATGAGCGTCGATGAGATGAGGGTACACTACCGCTCACCGAGAAGAGTGCGACCTATTTCTGCATCTGAGTTGTTAGAGTTAAACCATTTTAGGCAGACAGGAACAAGGCAGAACAGGTGAGCGATATGCCATGCAGTGGCTGGCATACTGCGCAAGGAGGCACGAATTAAACTGCCGTCATGATGAGTGGTGAAGTTAACTTTGACCAAAATGATCTCAAAACCATGCTGCGGCCATCCGTGGCCAGTGCGCGAGACATGACAAGTGGAAAAGGTGGCAAAAGTGGGAATTGCCTCACGCCAGAGAAGTCGTAAGGGCCCGTTCGTGTCGCGCACCTGCCAGTGGGGAGCGAAAAAGTCAGCCCTCACGGCAGCAATGACGTACGGCTGGATCGGGCGCAGACTATTTCAAGGCAAAATCTAAGCTTTCGCCAGTGATAATCGCGTCAAGAGTACAGGCACAGGATTATCGATGCCTCAAAGGGTTAGGCGCGCAACATGTCTGAGGAGGCTGTGTCACGACATGCATCCGTCAAACGCGGTTCATGTTGAACACGAGGTGGAACAAACCCTCTTCGGTCGGGGCGACCCGATATCGCAGAGGAAAGGAAGAGCGCGTGAGAAGCTTCCCCAATATCCTTCGATTGGCTTCCTGGACTTCCTAATAAGATCAATGTGTCAAAGTTGGTTGTGGCAAACGGTAACGACCCAACAGCCTGACTTCATGTGCACCGCGGTCGAATGCCGTGCAATGCATCCAACAACACGTCAGCGGGGGGCTTCCTAGTAGGCAGGATAAGTCAATACGCAAGGTTCCCGGGATCATGACATGTGAGGGCGGACACAATGCAGTCCATCTCATCAAAATAATGACGCCAAACATATCGATTACAAACAAATGAACCCACGAGGGTTGTGCGCGCCTACAGAATGCGAGCACATTGTCTCCAGCCATGGGATCTGTGGAAAAGATCGTCAGTGGTGGCTTGACTAAAACACGGCTGCCAAGTACCAAATATCATCCCCTGTTCGCTTGGCGAACCCGAACACAGCACGAGCCCCGCTAACTGTCTTTAGCCCTGTGCCTCGCCGCATCCATATCCCATAACCTTCGATGCCTTTCCCTCTCCCTTTCTCGCTCCGTTTCATCGTAATCCCTCAACCGATTACGGCGGTCCTCGTGGCCACGGGTAGGCGACCGGCTGCGACGGCCCTCCTCGTCACTAACCCTCCTTCGATTGGGAGATCGCGATCGGTCTCGGCGACGCGCCCTATCATCTTGATTCTCACCCGCTCTACGAGCTTCCCTGCGCGCGCGTTTTTCCTCTCTACGTTCAGCTTTTCTGCGTCGCCTCTCTTCTTTCTCTAGTTGACGCGCTGCATCGCCCTCGGTACTTGGAGCGGGTGCTCCGGCTGTACTCGCCGCCGTCGACGAGCCTGTGGTGGGTTGTGTAGCATTAGCTTTGGATGGAGCAAAACCTCTGAAACCCAAATGGTATCAGTCTCACTATGTCTTATATTTGGGAGAAACACACAGCGCAATGGAAAGAGCTTCTGCCTCGGCTTCCTTTATCTTGCGGATCTCTTCCTCTCTCTCTTGCTCAGTATCCTTATTATCCCTACCGTACCAGTGGACGTCCTTGTTCTTTTGCCATCTCCCGGTCGGCGCATTGACACTATGGCCAAGGTAGTGCTATAACGTGACTTTAGCGCATTGTGAAGAGAAGAGTTATACATGATTGTACGTACTTCTCTGTCCTTGTCGGCAGAAACGTCGGACCACTTGAATTCTGCTTGACCTCCACGAGTTCCACCACGAATGGGCTCAAACATACCGTCGAGTGTATGGGATGGTCACAGTTCACTACTTCTTCTTTCAGTCTCCGATCTATCTCCGACAGAAACACTTGGCCCTGCTATCTAGATGGTTGTGCGGTGTGTTCTCCGCACTCCTGCGGGATGCCGACACCATCAAAGTTGGGTAAGAATGAAATGGCGGCCGTGTGGACGCGTGGCTCAGACGGCGACCTCTCTTTCCACACCGGTAAAATCCTTGTTACCATTGCATGAACCATCCACGTTCTATGATATGATCTCCGCCACTCCTAACGACGCACTCTGTATGGCTTTCCCAATGTGCGTTTATTGCGGTTGGCAGCGTGAAATACCATGTGTTCATGTGTTTCTGTCTAGAGGATACTCTGGTTCTCTTCGGGGACGTCGTTGGACACCGAGGGGCTTATGAGCTTGTCGGTAAGATTGTGACGGATTTGGATGATCCTGCCAATGTGAGTACTGCCGCATCTACTAGCACATGTCTCGGCCAAGTTGCACAAGGTTGATAAGAACACTTGTTCGTGGTCATAAGAGGGTAGATTCGTAGACATGCATGAGTAGTGCCGCTTTTCCAGAATTATTATTATTTCTAATTTCAGAGAACTCCGGCTAGCAACACTTCTTATACTCCTCCCGCCATGACCTTCTTCGCTGCATCTGAACTCTTGAAAGGGACGCCCTACAAATTGACACCTTGCCCTGAAGAATGGTCCAGCAAAAATGGCAAATGCTGCAAGCCTTTCCATTGTTCGACCTCTTGCACTATCACAACTCTAGCCGACCCTTCTACTGGTCTGGAATACTTCTTTGGCGCCGTACCGCTCTGCCGTAGTCTCGGCGGCCGTTGGCATGCTTCAAAGATCATTGCGCCTGGCCGTTAATATAACCTTCGCACTTCGTTACATGCGGAACACAGCTCTTGTGTCCACCCAATCGCCGGAGGTAACGGTGCAGCGTCATCCCACTGCACAAATGGACAGGTGCGTGGAGCATTTGTGTTACAGAGTACTGAACCAAGGTTCGTTGTCGAAGCAGCATAATTTGGCCCATCAGCAAGTCACTTGCCCCATTGGCGGATTCAATCCAGGTTAAGACCTTATCAGAGGCCAAACAAACCACGCCACGTCAAAATTATTCCAAATCATCCAACGCGCCGAGAAACCGCAAAAAAACGACGCTCGTGACGACTCATCTCGCTGTTAAAAATGCCCAAATCCACTGCGAGTACCCCAGCGACGTCGACGATGCGTTGTTTTCATGTACCGTATTCAATGGTATTTTTTTCAATATCACGCGCATTTGTTTTGTTGATTCTTACGTGGGCGCACGGGCCCGCGTGGCAAACGAAACGGGGGTCTGGCTGCAAGTGGAAATAGCCGAACAGAACCCAAGTTGGTGTGCTCCTCAACCTTTCCTTTTATCTGTCGCGCAACATCCACTACAACACTCCCTCTTTCTTCGTCCTCCACTCGTGATGAGCAAGAAGGCTCCCAAAAATGAATCAGAGACCAACTATGCTGAACGCGATATCGTTCTAGGTAAAATACGCGGGTTTCCTCCGTGGCCGGGCATGGTATGTCGCGTCCTCTTCTTGCCTCAATGCGCCCTCGTTCATCGTTTTTACTCCCATAGGTGGTGAATCCTGACACCGTTCCACCCCTTGTCGCTAAAGAGCGCCCTGCTGGCAAGAAGACGGTGTTCCATTGTGTTAGGTTTTTCCCCGCAGGAGACTTGTACGTCTTCATCTTCCTTGCAGGTTGTGGGGATGATTGACGCTTTTGCCACACAGCGCATGGCTCGTATCAAAGGATATATCGAAATTGAAAGAACACGAGATCCGTGCATACATCAGCGAGCCACACAAGAAAAACGCAGACCTTCTGGCTGGGTATAGAATCGCTCTTGATCCCGAAAACTGGGAGAAGGAGATTGAGAACTTGGAGGTGGCTGCTGCGGAACAAGAGGACAATGCGCCGGTCGACCAGCTTGAGACCGAGAATGAGGATGAGGAAACAAAGAAACCTGCAAAGTCGAAGAAGCGCAAGCGAGACGTTGAAGCGGCTTCTGTGAAACCAAAGGCTAAGCCAAAACCGAAAACTGAGAAAAAGGTTATTTCAGGCAAGTCGAAGAAAAATGGAGTCAAGTCTAAGGAGATGATCGAATCTGAGGATGAGGGAGAGCAGGGTGACGGTGAGGCTGAAGACGGAGACGCTGGGACGAGCGCGAAAGCCGCCCCACCACCTTCTAAGAAGCCGAAAAGGGAGAAAGAGGAAGAAGTTGATGGTGCGACATTGGATGTTGCATGTTCTTTCGCGTATTTTCTGACCATAGTTCCCCTGCAGCCAACTTGGAAGCAGATCCCGAAGCTCGCAAAGTGAGGGAGTGGCGGCACAGGCTGCAGAAGGCGTTGTTGGGCAAAGGTGTTCCATCAGATGAAGTGGGTCATTCGCGCGGCGCAAATTGCCATGCTAACGCAAATGGGGCAGGATATGCCCGCTCTGGACCAATTATTCACGACAGTGGAGAACTACGAACATCCGAATCTCATCAATTTCCTCTCGGTGCGTTTTTGTAGCGCCGCGCGCGGACTTTCTCATCATTGACCCACAAATTTCATTGGTAGTTTTCTAAAATCGGCAAGGTTATGCGACACATCGCGGCGTTGACGCCGGACAAGGTGCCTCGCGACGAGGAATTCAAGTTCCGAGCACGAGCGAAAGCCTTGGTGGACAAGTGGCATGCTATACTTGGTGCCAACAAACCAAGTGAGAATGGCGGTGCAGGTGAAACGACCACCAACGGTGCACCAGACGCATCTGAAGTCAAGACAGTATCCTCTCCAGGCCAAAACGCCATCTCGTCCGTTTCAGCTGCGGATATGACTGTGTCAGAGGCATGAATTTGCTGTTGCTATCCCCTTTCTAACGACTTTGCTCACACCCCACTTTGGTCTTTTTCGTGACCCGGCCGCACGACTCGTTGCAGGGCCGTGTCAGTCAAACACGCAATCGTTTGGCATCGTAATTATGCTATGTGCCATTTCTGTGCCTTTAACAACCTTTGCTACTGCGCTGTACATGTTGTCGTGATCGATTGCAACTTGCTCATATTCCCTAGCTCGCTTGTAGTGCTAAAAAGATGAATATATTTTATTCCCGGGCGATTTGATCGTTTCGGAAATCCTCGTGGCGAGCTGGTTCAAACCAGCTCGTCGGTCTCCGCTACGGGGAATACCGAGTCGCAACGGTTCTTGTGTCCGTATTTTATCTTGCCTGAATTGAAGACATGGAAGCCCGATCCCTGGCTCGCCACCTCCTCGCAGGTCTTGGACACTCTGGTCCCTTGCCATGGCAATAATGAAAGTATTCTTGCGCGTGCCGGGAAATCGTGCACGCATCACTGGTATGTTATTGGCTTACGGCAGGACGCACCGGTGCTAATCGTCTAAGGTTCATCCATTACTTCTCGCACGTCCACGATTGTACGTTATTCATGTTTCACCGTATACTTTTGGCTCACGACGAGATACGCCAGGGGTTCCGGTTAGCCAGCAATCAAGATGCACGTTTCCACATTTCATATCAAAGTGCCCAGCCATTGATTAAAAAGCACCGTGCACTTATAAAAGAACTTTAACCACCACTTATCTACGGAATATACCTCCGTGGCATGTCTCTTGATAGGTTAACTCCATTGGTCATTTCTATTTTTCTACGGTATGGCCGCGGTTTCCAGACGAGCCTTCTGATCGAGTGGCCCATCTGACACGGTATGATGTAGCACCATCTGCCTTCGCCAGTTCGTGAGTATCATGATCCACTGTTTCCCGACGGACTTGTCCCTCCGTGTGTTCCTTTTAGCCTCCCGTTGTGCGTCGTTTTCATCTAATCGTTTCATTATTAGCAGCGCGCCACTCACCGAAATGACACGTACATGATAATGGCCGCAGTTATCTGTCCAGAGAATAACCCCATATCATAGAATGGACCCATTGTACCGGATAAGATGAGGACCGGCGTGACGTTGGACGAAAATGGTGAGCGATTTGTCGATCATCCTTGCCGGCGTTTTTGTCCGTCGGGCAAGCATGTTGATTCGTTCCAGCGCATGATCGATCTTGCCATGGGGAACACCGGTGGAACGACATAGCCAGAAAGGTGAACGATGACGGCGGAAGCGGGTACGATAGTTGCAGAAGAAACTACTTCGACGGCGATTGGTTACACGCGATTGTCGGATCACAAGCTTCGGCGCTTCAGCGGCATCGGTACTTGACTGGATGCCCAGGACTTGGTTGTGGTCTTTGTCTGCAGTACTTGTCAAAGTAGATGTACGCCACTTTGCGATTGCACTTCGAAGTCCAATAAATTACCTCATGCCGTAATGCAATGAGACACTCATTGACAACTAACCTGGTGGACTTGCTCCAGCACTCGCCCTTTACCAACAGACTAATGCTTAGACTAAAACCTGGAAGTCTTCAACATGCTCATTGGCAATGGCTCGTCTGTCCGGCTCTGACTACGAGCTCGGGAAAGCCAAAGTCGGTTCAATTACGATCCATCGTTCCTTGCACACAAGCAATACCAATACCCAGCAAGAGGTCATTTTTCACATCTTCAACCACTATGGAAGCGTTTCCTTCCACTGAATTCCAAGGAGCCGGAACGCTGGACGATAGAGTGAGCCAAACTGCTGGTAGAGCAGTGTCAGACTGACCGCATCACACGCCTCAGATTGCGCGCTCGAAAGGTAAGTCGTGTTTAGTGGATGAATGCCACCGCGCAGGACATATATCCGACGGTCTCCAGATTCCACGGACGTTCAAAAGATCGCTCTCGAGTTACCTGAAGTCGCCCGCATACCAATCAAGAAGCGCACCCTTCACCTCAGCCACGAAGAGCTCGAGACCCATATACGACCTCTCTTGTCGTGTGACTGGCATGTCGGTCGTGTCGGGGATGTCGTAGAATATCTCCAGGTGTTCTCCCTGAACAAACTCTTCAGCTTTAAGGATTTCCGTTCGGCAGTCGAATTCTTCGACGCCCTCGCCGACCTTCAGGACGAAGAAAACGTGAGTAGCACGGTACTCGAACGTCACCCACACTAACAAACCATCAGCATCACGCGCGCGTCATCGTTGATTTCGCAAACGTCTACGTTTCCACCCACACACATGTGGCTTACCAGCGTGTCCCTGACGCAGACGCGGACGGAAAAAAGGTTCCCGGCCTCACAGTCCGTGATATTCGCTTTGCAGTGAGAGTTGAAAGATTGCACGAGCGGTTCTTGGGCGATGAACGTGCGGTCACCAAAGTGCCAGTGGACTCCGCAGGTTTGCAAGCATGCTCGATGGAACAACTTCGACGACGATATCTGCCGTCGAGCAGACAGGACGAACAGTTTGTAAACTACATTTAACATTTGGTTGTTTTACTGCTGCATAATACACCGGATACCACGCACCCCGACTTGGTCCAGCTTGGGCAAGTCAAATAAGCCAATGAATAGAAAGTTACACAAAGCGACGCCTCGCCCTTATCTTCCCCAGATGTACTCAGTGATGTTTCTTAATTCGTTGTCCACCTCATCCCTGAATGCAATTCTTTCCGCCGCAAGGTCTTGCTGCATATGCAATTCATTGGTCGTCCCGGTCAACGGCACGATACTATGCAACTGAGCAAGTTTGAAGATGATCTGAGCAGGTGTTACGTCCAATCGGCTAGCAATCGTTGCAACCGCTGGATGGGTGAGTAAACCGGTTGATCCAGACAGCGTCCAGAAAGATCTGCGATTAATGTTCATCGGTGACACTAGCGGAGGGGAAAGGGCACCGACTGATATTCAATCTCATGGTCTTTGCAATACCTCCAAACCTCTGGATCCCACATGTTCCCCTCATACCACCGATTTTGTACGACTTGCACCTTCCTCAACTCTCCCAAGGCGGCGAGAACACGGACGTCGTAAACGTTGCTGACGCCAATCTTGCGCACGGTCCCTGCATCCTGGGCGGCCATAAGTGTACGCCAAGCCCCCAAGGTTGCTCTTATCGTCCTCAATGGTGAATGAAGGAGATAAGAGTCGATATAAGACGTCCGAAGGTTGCGCAACGACACTTGCAGAGACGTCGCGACCTGGTCTTCGACTGCGTCGTTGACGTTGTAGGGAATTGGCTTGTTGAGGTCTTGTCCCCCAACGGACGTGAACCTGTGGTGCATGGAGCATGTAAACACGCTGTGAGACGTGGTCTCTAGAGGGGATCGAGCATGCACTTTGTCTGGATATATATCTCGTCACGTTTTATGTCATGCTTTTGCTGCAAGACATCGAGGGCTTCGCCGACGAGATCCTCCCTGAGAGGCGAGGGTCAGGTTGCTCCTTGACAAAGAAATGAAAGTGCACCTGTAGTGTTTGGGTTGGCAGGCTATGAGGACAAGTGGATTAGACCCCTGAAACGTATCATCATTCCACATATGGACCCACCTGTATCAACTGCACGAAATCCCTGCAAGAATGCATTGATGACAAGGTGCGCGGTACGTTCTCCTTTCCTGAGTTCACGTCTGGGTTGAACGCACGAAACAATGAGGATGCGTCGCAAGTAGCTCACCATGCTGTTCCGTAGATGATCTTTGGTGAAAGGATGTTCATGGGGAGAGGTCACAAGCGTCGAACTCACACGCGGACTTGGATCTCACCACACACCATGGCCACCACCACAGATTGGTTTCAACCTCTCAAGAGTCTATGGTACTCAAATTAAGAAAAACGCTCTTCGTTCGTCGCAATGAACTTGTGAATCGATCGCATTCCCGAAACTGTTTGATCAGAGAAACGGGAACTTCAGCGCATTAGAAGCTCGTTCGTCACATCCAGACTGAGGCACGTCTCTCAGCATATATGTGCTCCAGGATACATCCGCTAACCTGTCGTGGTCTCTCTTCCTTGAGTCCAGTACAGTGAAATCTGTGTAACTGTTCGGTCCGAGCTCCCAGCGCGGACATTTTTCCAATAATCGTCAAGTTCTGCCTTGGATAAGACTCGGCATTGCTCACTTCTGTCGGCGTGGATAATAGCGAAATGGTATCTCGACAGTTCCATTCAAATCCAGATCCCTAATCGCGAGAATTCGTTGACGGGGCGATCATGCCTGATTGTGAAGCATCGGAATTTTGCCCTGACCACACTCTTCGGTCCGGCCCTTTGATCAAACTCGCAGCTTCGATACAAGCAGCTCTGACCAAGTGAGAACCTCTGCGAGGCCACTTTCTCGAACAAGAAGCACTGGAACCTTTCCCACCGGGCTACGCCGATCGATCCATCTGGTTGCCTTCCTTGCAGTTCATCCCGCTACCTGGTACAAGTAGATTTGGTACATGAAAGACTTTGGCGAGGCTATTACCCTGCGGCAAGCAGCGACATTCTGTCATCCAGGTCGGCTGATCAAGTACGTAACTGATCTTTCAAATGGGTACATACTGTTAGGGGAGAAGAATCACCGGATGGTCAATGACATGGTAGCACCAGATAATGTTATGGGTCTCACTGGCGGTTTCAGACTCCAGTTCACCTAATTACTTCAACTAATGTAGTATATTATTCACAAGTTGTGATATACAGAGAGTGCCAATTGTATTTACATGGGAATATGGATGGTATACGTGAAGGAATCTATCAGTTGCTGAAGGGATTGTCATGGGATCGTATTCCTTCGAAGAAGAGACATGGTTGCACCCGCCACTCGATGTGGTGCGTCGTGCACGAAATGCCACAGGCCTGCGATCCATTTTATTCGAGTGTCCGACCTACACCCCGATGTAAGCACAAGTCGTTGGTCAGAGTGGAAGAAACAGACCTCGGTCTTCCCGGTTCAAGCGGGAGTCGCATTATTAATGCGTCCTCGTTGTCAGCATCTGTAGAACACATGAGGCATGAATGAACGAGTTTGTAGGCATGCGCAAATGACCTACAGTATTTTTTCACTGTTCGAATATACCTGTAACCAAGCTTATTATATAGCGATTGTGCAGGCCTGTTCGACTTTCGGACATGCAACTGAATGTATTCGATGGCAACATGGTCACGTAGCATGGCCTCCTCTACAATCTCCAAGTTGGCCCGCGACGTCTACAGGGATGACCAACGTAAAGAAGGGATACGCACTACTCAGATTCATTAGCCTTTGAGCGATGCCAAGCCTTCTGTATGGTCTGAGGACAGAGAGCGAATTGATCTGGCCGACGGGCGGACCAGGGACTTTGTCGTCCTCATCGGGCTCTCTGTCCTCCAATGAGCACTACACACACAACAGAAAATGAGGACGTACATTGATGACAAGACATAGCCCACCACCTTTCCATTCTCATCCTCGGCTAGAAAGGACAAGTCTGGCCAGGTAATTACAATGTACTCCCCTAGTTCGTCAGTTGGAGAGGTGATACTGCTACGCCAGTGGAGGAGCTCACAATACCTCATGACGTAGTTCTCTGGGATGTTAGGGAGGTTGCATGTGAGGAGATTGACAAGATCTCTGACCTGGTGGGCACCAAGCCGACGAGCAAATAACAATATGTCACGAGGCATACCACACGTCGAGTTGAAGGAACACACCTCTACTCTGCGCAGATTCATCGAGTGAATACCAGCTGAGGCTGGTTGGATGACGAATGAACGCGAGAAATGGAGAAAGGAAGGCGGCCCTGGTTCAACGTGTCCACCTTGAAGCTGCTGTGTACAATTGAACCCTAACTCTGAGTCGGTTAGATGGTGGACACTAAATATTTAGACGCGCTGTAATCAGGCACCGACTCGGTATTGTTTGTTCCACGACCACCACCATGACTTGGAAGGAGACTTTCGACAAGGGCGTCGCCTGTTTCAGGCGCGGCGACCTCGAACAAGCACTCGCTCACATGAATCACGTACGATCTGATGTTCACGATGTTACGGTCGTTCCCTAACAGATCTACCAGGCTGCCGAGCTGGAGAGCAGCAATTCCATCATCTATGATTCGCGTGCAGCAGTCCATGAAAAACTCGGCAACATCAAGGCTGCCCTTCTCGACTCAAAGCGCGTCATCGAACTGGCACCAGAACGCTGGCAAGGCTACGCTCGTTCCGCGCGTCTCTTCGACCTTCTCGGGAAGCATGGTCATGCAATCAAGATGGCTGACCATGCTTTGAACCATCTGCGCCCGGAGGACGTTCAGCGACGCACGGAGCTAGTAGAACTGCGGGAGAAAGCTGTCGTTGCACAGGCAGCTGCTAAAAAACAGCGACTATCACAGGTTGTCCAAACCTCATATCTGTTAGGAAAACTACCAGTAGAGATCCTCGTGGAGATCTTCTCCCTGCTTATCGACGAGGATCATACCTGGGCTGTCAAGC
>JBBPOF010001136.1:0-12462 GCA_038091315.1 Porphyrellus cyaneotinctus | reverse complement strand
CGCCGGAGAGCGCCTTGACAAGCGGCACCGCAGGCATGGGCGTGCGGGGAGGACTCGGCTCTGAGTCCACATCCTCGCGGGATGCGTCCCCATCTCTGTCTCCCCCCTTGGCTTCTCCTGCGCTCGGCATAGGGTTCGATGTAAACGACGATTCTGGCCCGGCGTCAGGACCAACGGCAGTGGCAAGAGGTCGGAGTTGTGCGATCAACTCGAGCTCGCACGTAAACCGTACGATCATACCGCCACTGTCGATCGCGAATGCCTCCTCTACACTACAGTCGAGTCACAGTCACTGACGACTCCCCACGGACAAAGGAAAGGTATCGCTCACCGAAACGTTGTGTGTAGCACACGCTCAAGCTCCGACACGACGCTCGACACCTCCCGGCGCATCGCCTCCGACTCGGTTGGTTCGTCCGGCGGTCTTGGGTCATCCCGGTCGTGACCATCATCGTAGTCGTCCCGTTGACCGGTGACGACCGAATATTCGCCTACGAAAGTAAAGACCATCGGGATGTCTTTCGCCTTCCGCGACTCGTCTTCGTGCAGCTTCGCACGCAGATACACGAGCTGACCCTCGACAAATCCCTTAAGTTGCGCGTCAAACGATGATAATAGCGTCTTCCGATTCTGGTATGCCGAAAAACGGGGTACCACCTCGGTTTGAGACGACGCACGCTGGGACTCGGCAAGCCTGGCTCGCTTTCGGGGATCTTTGCGCCGTGCCTTGGCGCGACATTTGGTGCACGTCTTCCACCGATAGACATCAAGGAGCGGAATTCGGGTCCGACAGTGCCTCGTAGAGCATGGTCGGGAGGTTTCGGGAGTCAAGGGTACATCTGGCTCCTGCATCTCTGGACTGAGAGAGCGCCAGCGACGACGAAGTACGTCCGGCAGTTCCAACATTTCTGACGCGTCGATCAATGAGACGAACGCAATCTCGGAACCGTCGCACTCACCAACACCCAGGGCGTTCCTCCGCTGCCTTTCGAGCCGAATCCTCTGGTACATCCGGTGAGCCCTCCGACATGGGTCGCACGTCTTCCATCGGTAATCCTTTGGAAGAGCGATGTTGCATCGCTTGTTGGCGCATTTTTGAAGTAAATGATCTGGAGGGAGTCGGTAAACCAGCAAAGGAATGCGGATCGTGTGCCGCCCGGCATCTCCATCTTGCCTGACAGGTAGGGAATCATGACCCACGTCTGAGGTGCTTTCTGACTCCGAATCCGAGGAGGAGAGCTCGGTAAGGTCACTGTCCCAACCAGATATGTATCTGACGCCAGGCTCGCGTTCGCCCGTCGGTTCGTCACTGGTGCTCTTGGGAGAGGATGGTAGAGGGAGGACATTTTCATTGTCTACCTCCATTATGTCATCGAGCATAGTCGTCGTCGAACTGGTGTTGCTGGGGTGCCGCGAAGGGTCAGAGGTATTTACGGAGGCCAATTTACGTTGCTTCCAATAGTTGATGCTGCACTTGACGCAACGTTCCATGCGAGTGTGTGCTAGCAACGTCTCGTTGCATCCTGGCATTCGACATCGGCGCTTTATACAGTTTGTTAGCCAGACCATATGCTGCTTCAAACAATGACATTACAGACTGGTGGACTATTATTCGAAAATGCGGTGAGGTTTTGTAGGGCAGGGATAGTCTGCAAACCATCCGTGAATAGTTCACGCAGCGTGGTGGGCGTAGGCGCTTTGGTTTCTGGTTTTGAGGGTGCTTTTTGCGCAGCTTCTGCAGCATCCTGATGGGCACGAGAGTTGGCAATGGGATTTCGTATCAAAGACACAAAGGACGAACTTCTGGATACACGAGCACGAGCTCAACGTCGTCGTCCTCTGTGAGTTGAGATTCCTTGCAGTTTGACGGGGAGGTGGTGGGAGCACCTTGTGTCGCCGCAGGGACATCGACATCCTCCAGCAGATTTGAGTGCGCAAGCGAATGGAAGAAGCAATGAAATGGCATACCTCAGGATACACGAGATTGAGCTCCAATTCGTCTTCGTCATTCCCCTCTCTTTCCGTTGCGACCGAGGTAGCTTGAGGCAACAACGACTGCACCGCGACTACGCTGTGAGTCACCTCAGACGCCATCACGACGTCAAACGACGACTTACAGCACGAACGATATCCAACGACTCACGGGGCCAGGGAAACGCACGTTCTGTCGCACGTCTCGGTACGCGTTTTGGGACGACCGTGGGAGGGGGACGAACGAAGCCTGCGTGCACACATGCCTCACATATGTCCCCCTGCTTGTGCGGCGGCAACCGCGCTCCGCACCCGAAGCGTGTACACACCCGTAGCGCGTCGGCGTGGTACGCGACGGAGGTCTCCAGGGGTGGCGGAGGTGGAGGCGGGGCGAGAAGCTGGGGATAGGTGTATGCGACGGTCGATACGACGCCTCGTGTGCGTGTTGACGTGGAGATGGATGGCACGACAGGGTATGGATTCGCGCGCTGGTGGTTTAGTTTGAAGACGGCGGCACGGTGGGCTTGACAGGGCGGGCATAGGACGTGTGTAGTTTGGTAGCGGGATGGGAGGCTGAGAGGAACGTGACAGGCGGCGCAGTGGGCGGTCGGCGGGCGCTGCCATGGCGTCCCCGATGACATGCTCACCGACGACGGTCCACCGACGGTCATCGCAGCGCCTGTGCACGACGAGCAGACGTGCCAAATGTTCGCTGGTCGCCCACATCGGGTGCATCCACCAGCTGCTGACCGCGAGCGGGATGGCAGCAGCACATTCATCTCGATATTCGTCGTCGTCGTCGTCGTCGTGCTAGTCAACGAGCTCGAGCATCCAGTTCTTTTTTTTTTTTTTGGTAAAAAAGTTTACGATCAGGGAAGCCAACGGGTCACCATCGAAAATTTTTCTAAAGTCAACATGTGTAACGGGTCAATCCCCAACTGCGGTCTCCCGCTTCAACTTGTCGTAGCACTCCAACGTCACGCTCGCAAGGAACCCGGGAATGCATTGCTCGTCCTCCACCCAGTAGTGCATCAGTTGCGGTAGATCCTGCGGCCCACCTTCGCCCTGCGCGACCAGCTGCATCCGCGCACCGTCTCCGTCAGCGCCCGTCTTGTTCAGCGGCTGGAAGACGAACGACGCCGAGAGGTCGTATATCGATGTCACCCTCACTTGCCCGTTCGGATAAAACGCGAGCTTGAGTCCCAAGATGGACGCGATCGCTTCTCGGAACTCGGCACTCTTGGCGGTAAAGACCTGCAGATCGCACGTTTGAAAATGACACGCAGTCAGACGGAAAGAGCGGAATACCTGCTGGAGTCGGAGGAGCCGCTTCTCCTTTTGTTTTACCACTTCCTCCAGCTCCTCCTTTTCCTTGTGCAGCACTTCCCAGCTCTCACGTGGGACGAGTTCCTCCCCGCGAGACGTCCCTGCTTGCTCACTGCTCTCGAGTCCCCTCAATCGTTTGATCAGTGCTTCGTTCTCACTCTTAAGACGATCCATGACCGATTGTCGAAGGTCGCTCCATTGTTGCGCCGGGTTGTCACGGAGGCAGAGTACCCGCACGCCAGGTGGGACATGGTTCCCTGCACCAATCTCCCCCCGCAGCTCAAAGAGCGTCTGTTCCAACTCTTCGACCTTATCTTCGTGGATTTTGACCTTGCTCCGCACTTCTTCGAGAGCTAAGCGACCAAGTCAGCAGACCGTATGACGCGAATAGAGGGTTACCTTTGGTGGCATCTTCAGCTGCACCCTTGTGGTAATCCATCTGCTGCCTTAGTTCTTTCCGGGAAAGCCGGACACCACCCGCACCATCTTCGCTGTCTATGACGTCCAGTGCCTTTTGCAGCTGAGCATTGGCGGTTTTGTACTCGGAGAGCGACTGTTCGAGGTGTTGTACACGTTGGGAGAGTCCGCTCTCTGATGTGGGTGGCTCTCGAGAGGCCTGGTCTTCAGCAGTGAAGCTCGCCTGGAAAGCGATCAGAAATGACACTGCATTTTAAATGTTTCGCACGTACCACGAGCGCTTGCAAGAACCCGACCTCTCGTTCAGCAAGTTGAGCGCGTTGTTCGCGTCGCGTTACCTTGTCTTTGAGCAACTGTACCTCACCCCGTAATGCCCCCGTTGTCCCTTGGGCTTCTGAAAGGGATTCGTTCATACGCGCGAGTTCGGCTTCACGACTCCTAAGGATGGCGACGTTGGCACCATGTTCTTCAAGCAAGCGCGCGTGCGTTAGCCTGAGTTCGGAGAGATTCTGGATGACCGATACAGAAGGCTGGGAGGGCACGCCAATCTCATTGGCCCTGTGTACGTATCGGCAAGCAGTCGTTGGCAAAACACACGACTCACCATTCCAGTCGTTCTCGCCTTGCCGCCTCCACTTGGCCTTCCAACGAAACGACCTTTTCTCTCAGCTCATCCACGACCAAGACTTTTCGCTCCAATCCTCGTTTTTCCTCGCGGAGAACCTCGAGATTTGCGTGTCTGTCCTTGTATCTGCCTAGTTCTGCATTTAATTTCGCGTTCGTCGTTTCGAGCGACCGAAGATACGAGGCCTGGCGATGAAGCTCGTCACGGATGACGATCCAGTTCTCATCCTCGCTGCGTCCTCTGAGTAGGGGGTCAGACGCAACCTCTACCTCGTCCAATTTCTGTCGTAGAGCCCGGATGGTGGCATCCCGTTCCTCGGCAATCGCATGGTATTCCATGAGTTCTTGCTCGAGTTCTGCATTTCTCCGCGTCAAGGTGGACGATTCGGTCGTGTGCGTTGCAAGAAGTTGTGTGTGGGCCCGTTCCAGTGCAGAGTACGACTCTTCGAGTTCGATATGATCGTTTCTAAGCGTGGCGACGGTGTCACGCAATGACCTTAGATCTGACTCTGCTATTTTCTAAGACACGGACATGAGGGCAGAGCCAAGTAAACCGAAACGTGCGCATGCATAGCCCAACGCGCACGCACCTTGTCCTGCACGTAGGCATCTCGTTCCTTGTCCTTTTCCTCGCGTTCTGCTTGTTCTCTTTCTGCCAAGAAACGCCTGTCGCCCTCGAGCTGCTCGATGTAGACTTCCTTTTGACGCAGCTTGTTTTCGAGCTCAGTCTTGGCTGCCTGTGCGGCGAGGAGCTGTCGTTCGAGCGATGCGTGTGTCATGTGGGACGTGAATGCCTGTGAACGTTGTTGGCGCTTTGCAGTCGAGTGTTGTGGGTCTGTGTGGATGTCAGTGCTGGTGGCGCAAGGTAGAGAAGGACGGGTTTACCGCGTTCGAGTTCAGCCATGAGCGAGTCACGCTTTGTACGCGCCGATGGGAGTGAACCTGGGGCGAGAAAGACCCTCGACGACGCCCTCGACGACGACGACGGCGCGCCTCCGCTCATGGATGTCCGATTGATTGGTTGTCAAACGCCCTACCAAAACGGGAAGGGTCCAATTGGCCAACTCACTCCGCCTTGTACAGCAAAACGAAAAACTTGTTGACCATGATCAAGAACGACGACGACGACGACTACGAAGACCAGCTCGGCGACGAGGCTTACGAAGAACCCGAGCATACCTCGACTAGCAGGCGTGGCAAACACAGCGGGTACCAACTCACCAACGTCTTACCGTTACCTAGAGCGACCACCTACTCCACCCAGGCGCTATACGGTGCGTCGAGCGACATGCCGTTTGTCGTCGCTAACCTGCTACATAGACCAGGTTCTCGCAGGGGACATCGACCTCGAACCCGAATACCAGCGAGGTATGTCATGCTCACCACATGGTCCACTGTTGCCAAGTAACGACTCGCTCGTCCAGACGTCGTATGGCCAGAATCAAAGCAAATAGGTATCATAGACTCCATTCTTCGCAACTTTTATGTTCCACCCATCATATTCGGTACGCCTGCCGTGGTACGCCATCCTCCGTTCTGACCACGGTCGTCAGTTGCCCACCAGCACGAGGATGGCTCAGAAACCAAGACGTGCATCGACGGAAAACAGAGACTGACTTCCCTGCATCGGTGTGTAACCCTCTGTCCCGGTGTTTGACTGCGCGCTTATTTAAGCGCAGGTTCATGGACGGTTTGGTTCGTCGCTTTCCTTTGCCTGCCCGTGCTCATGTCTCACTCGCGTTTCCCCATTCAGATACCTCGCAAGTCCTATCTATCCTCCGTAGTGCATGCTTCTAACCACGCGTCCCTTTCTAGATCGAGACCCGTAAATCTCTCCATCTGCACTTTGAAATATTCTTATTCACGTGAATGGGACAGGCTGACCGGTACGAAATATTGGTACAAGGAGAATACGACTACCCAGGGTGGGCGAAAGCAGTTACTGCCTGAAAGATACCGACGGTTGTTCGCAAACAAGCAAATCGTTTGCGTCGAATACCAAGATCTTGCGGACTCGGACGAGCGAGAAATCTTCCAGGTAAGAATGTCAATGATCATTCGACAGCGTCTTGTTCTAACCTATATCTCAGAGGGTGCAACTCGGCATGGCGCTCACGCCCGCAGGTATGTGTGACCTTGAAACGCTGCACTTTGCTTAACTGGTGTGTTTCAGAGAAACTTCAGGTACTCAATACCCCAATGTCCGCATTCGTGCGCAAGTTACAGCTGGAATATCTCGGATCAGGGGGCCCGCTCGATGCCGAGGGTTTCGACTGGGACCGCTCACGTGGGGGTGACTTCCGTTGCACCACTCAGGCGCTCTATGTCATCGCCAAGTATCCCTTGAGCACTTCGATAGGCGCTATCACCCAGCTCGAAAAATGGTTGCATGCTCCTACTACTAAACCGTCTGCCCGTAGCAGAGGGAAGAAGAAAACGTCGGACGATGACGCTGGTGACGACCTTGCGAGCGACGACGCATTCCTCGAACGGATCCAGTCCACCTTCCGCACGTTTTCGAATCTCGTTGGCGATGCGACCCTCCAGCCTCACTTTTTGAAACCAGAATGGCGCGTCTCGCCGATCGAGTTCGTTATGATGTGTCTGTTGATCTCGGTCCAAAAAGACACGTTGACGTCACAAGAGTTGGCGAAGCGGGTCGGGGAGATGAGAACGCGGGTGCGGCGGGAGCATACGGACATCCGGATGAACTCGCGCGTGGCCAAGACCTTGTTTGACTTCATCAAGGAAAGTGCCGATGCATCCGCACCCCAATCCACAGAGCCTGCCAAGAATGGTCTTAAAAGAAAGCGTGAGGAAGAGGAAGTCGTGCTCTTGGGGAGGAAGGACAAGGAACGAAAAGAGAAGGGCAGCGGTTGGGCCCCAGTGCCATCTCCGTCGCAGGTGTTGTCCGTTCCCCCACCGGACCGACTGTTGGCGATACGTGAAGCGCGCAAGGCGATCTCTATCGCGCCACCTCGCATTACACCGCCTAAGCTGCCTACGACACCGGCTGCATTGCGATGACGGGGTTATCTCCTTATTTCTGTCCGCTCTGTATTTGAATTTTTCATGTTTTCACGTAGTGTAGGATGCCCTCCATGCTTGCTCGCGTCATCTTTGGTTTATGGAGCTTTGGTATGGGAGGATGGGGAGCTGTCGCCTTGCGAGTGTACATGACTTGCCTAATATATGTAGTGTCTAAGTAAGCCATTTTCTCGGAGGATACTAGTACGAATGGCTAGGAACTTGAAATGGGTTCAGGATTTTAACGGGCATTTCATTTCAAAAGTTGTGAGTCAGCGTTCCGACTCGGAGATCTCCCAGTCCCCCATCTATCTGATTTGCGGCGGATCACAGGCAAGCGATCTCGTCTCACTGTGACAGTCTCTTATCATCATGGGCTCGTTGCACTGGTTACACACGTGTCGCACGCGGTTTCACTCACGAAAAGGCCTGTTGAAACATACCGGTGACTGTTCATATGCACTGATGTCCAACCGTTTTGACTGGTTTCACCTTTGATCGTGTAGACACATGAATTCCCGCTAGAGGCTCGCTCAGGCGGCGTTTACCTCGTGCATCGAAGCGGTCGGGTTGACTCCTCCACGAAACGCGCCGCGTTTCACACAACCAACATGTGATCCGTTCGTGGTACGAATTGGTCTCGCGTACGCTTGGAGGGGACATACAAAGCCCTCCAATTTGATTCTATCATTTAAGCACTTCTTTTTCCCTCTCATTCTTATCTTGGTCCGCAGCGTCCGCCTTCTTTTTTTTTGGCTGCTCAGTGCAGAGACTATGGCGAACGAATTCGAGAGTGGCCAGATCAGTTCGGAAATTGAAAAGACAAGTCTGAAGGAGAGCGGTGCGTGAACAATGCTCGTAACGGTTTGTAGGTGCTCAAGAACGATGTTTGACAGACATCCTCGTCAACTATGCTGATTTCGATGACCCCAACTTTGATCATGGAAACGCCGTCTCCGGTCTGTTGGGTGAGTATAGTCGCGAGACGACACGGTACATTGGCACGAACCACTGAATGCGTTGGTACCGGCAGACGATGATTCACCATACCCCGAGGTGCGATCGGCCGTGGCTAATACGGATGACCCGACCATCCCGGCGTCAACTCTCCGCGTTTGGGTATTGGGTACAAGGGTGCTTCTCACACAGATACGAGAACTAACCTTCCTTGTTTCAGGTCTTCTCTTTACCGTCTTGCTCGCTGGTTTGAACCAGTTCTTTTTCTTCCGTTATCCCTCGGTCGGCATAACGGGTTTCGTTGCGGTATTGTTGTCATTGCCGATGGGTCGTGCATGGGCTACGGTGCGCTTTTCCGTGCCAATTTCACGTCAATGCGGACTGATTCTCGTGCAATCAGATCGTTCCTCGTTGGCGCATTCTTGGCATTGAGCTCAACCCGGGTCCGTTCACGATCAAGGAACACGTGCTCCTCACGATTATGTCGACCGTTGGTGCTGGCTGTACGTATTCCGTTTGTCAGCTCATTACCTTTGGCACGTTCTGACCGGTTTTCACGTACAGCGGCGTATGCGGTACGTTTGGACAGTTATTCGTGATCGACACATCGCGCTGATGCGTTTTATCCCTGCAGACAGATATTATTGCTGTTCAGCGAGTGTTCTACAACCAAACCTACAACTTTAGCTGTGGGTGCTCCTTTTCCTCGTTCGATGCGTGGTGCTCATTATCACGGTTTGCTACTTTTAACGTCTGTCCTGGGTGTAATTCGCAATTCCCCACATGCCGTATCGGTCGTGATTGGCACACGGTTGACTGTCGTCGATCTTCCTTTTGCCGGATTGGGCTTCCCAACTAATTCCACCCGCAGACCAGTGGATGTTGGTCATGTCTACCCAGCTGCTTGGCTTCTCCACAGGTGGTATTCTGCGGCGATTCCTCGTCCAACCTCCTTCCATGAGTGTGTATCCCATTTCTTGGGGAAAATATGTCACTGACCCACGTTGTTTCTGCAGTTTGGCCAGCAAATCTTGTAAGCTGTGCCCTCTTTAACACGCTTCATTCAAAATCCTATGCCGGTATGGGTACCCGAGGAGGTATTTCACGTGAACGGTTCTTCCTGTATGCATGGGTTGCTGGCATTTGCTGGTACTTTGTACCCGGATATCTCTTCCAGGCGGTCTCCTACCTTTCCTGGGTGTGCTGGATCGTACCCGATAATGTCGTCGTGAACCAGTTGTTCGGATACCAGCATGGCTTAGGGATGAGTTTGATCACGCTCGACTGGGCGCAGATCTCGTTTATTGGTAAGCACGTCGTCATCGGATGGGATGGTCTGCTGATGCATACGTTGATCGAGTTTAGGTAGTCCCCTTGCGACGCCTTGGTGGGTCGAGGCTAACGTTACTGTTGGCTTCGTGTTCCTTATTTGTGTGTATCCTGTTTCGTTCCCTTGTACAGCGGTTGCTCATGTGCTTACAGGGATCATCACCCCTATACTCTACTATACCAACACCTGGTACGGCTCGTACCTGCCGTACGTATTCAATCTTTCTTCCTGATGCTGCAATGCTGAACAGAATCGTGGACAGCATCTCCTCACGGACGTCCTACGACAACACAGGTAGTAGATATAACGTCAGCCTGATCGTCAATGCCGACGCGTCGTTCAACCAGACCGCGTACGAGCAATACAGCCCAATTTTCCTTTCGTATGTCTTATCAAGCTCGTCTCGGACGTAAATGTTAACAACTCTGTAGGACCACCTTTGCTATCGCTTACGGATTGTCGTTCGCTTCCATCACTGCAACATTAACACACTCCTTCCTCTATTTCCGAAAACAGATTTGGGTTCAGAGCAGGCGCTCGATGCGCGAACAGCCTGATATCCATGCGCGTTTGATGTCCGAATATCTTCAGGTCCCCGAATGGTGGTATGGCGTCATCCTTGGTGCGTTCGTATTCTGTAACGGGCCATTAAATGCGTCCGATTCACGTCTTCGCTGGAAAGTTACCATGATGGTCTTTGGTATTATCTTGATCGAGGTATGGCATACCGAATTCCCGGTGTGGGCTTTTTGCCTTTCTTTGGCGATTGGTGCGTTCTTTTGGAGTGTTGAAGGTTGTGCCGATCGTGCTCACCCTCTTCAACACAGCCTTCATCTATGTTGTCCCTATCGGAATGATCCAGGCTATCACCAATCAACAAGTCGGTATCAAGTGAGCTCGTCGAAACCGTTTCTGTCCTTGTCTTCTCATGATTTGTAGTGTGATTACAGAACTGATCGTTGGTTACCTTCTTCCCGGTCGCCCGATTGCCATGATGTTGTTCAAAACGTGGGGATACATCACCATGAGTCAAGGTGCGTATTGTTGTCGAGGATACTAGTACTTTTTCGTCTGATACCGGCTAGCACTCGGGTTTGCTGGTGATTTCAAACTTGGTCACTACATGAAGATTCCTCCTCGTCCGATGTTCTGGGGTACGTCTGATCAACTTGCTCATATTTTCTGTATCGGGTCACTGACTTCCACCAAGCCCAGGTCATTGCTACTATCGTCGCCGGCACGGTCCAACTTGGGGTACAACGGTGGATGTTCGTGCATATTCCCGACATTTGCACCCCGGCGCAAAAGGATGGATTCATCTGTCCGAACACGGAAGTGTTTGGTACTGCAAGCATTGTGTGGGGCGTTATCTCCCCTCGGAGAGTGTTCTCGGCTGGCGGGATCTACAACGGTGTGTAGCATCGGGAGGGAGACCAATGTCGGGCTGACACGAACGTGGATAGCGCTCATGTACGGATTCCTCATTGGAGCGCTCTGCCCAGTGATTGGGTACGTGATCCACCTCAAGTGGCCCGGAGGTTTCATGCGTTATGTCAAGTGGGTCTCTGTTTACCTCTGCCGACTTGCCTTGCGACTGACGCTCGATGTGTCAGCTTCCCGGTCGTCTTTAGTGGTTTGGGAGCTATTCCTCCTGCGAGTGCGGTCAATTACGTGCCATGGGCAATCATTGGTTTCATCTTTAATTACATCATTCGGAAGAAACGCTTTCCGTGGTGGATCAAGTACAACTGTACGTGTTGCCACTAGATGCAGATCGACTGCTCGTGACGCTGATCCTATCGTTGTCGTTCGACAGACGTCTTGTCCGCTGCATTGGACTCTGGCGTCGCGTTTTCGGTCATTCTCATCTTTTTCCTGCTTCAGTACCCGAAAAATGGGACGATCGGGTTGAACACTGTGCAAGCGTGGTGGGGAAATACTGTGTTTATGAATACGGCGGATGCACTGGGGTTGCCATACAAGCAAGTGCCTGAGAGCGGCACGTTTGGGTGCGTTTTTGGCTGTTTCGACCATGTGTGATGACTGAAGCTCGTACAGGCCGTCGACGTGGCATTAGCGATATGTTTATATGATTTAATATGTACTGCTGGACAACGCCTGCGCCAATAAGTGAGTATTTGGAGTGATGGAAAGCCTTTTTAAATTCGTAATCGCCACTATGTTACAAGTCCTGTGTAGTCTTGTCAGAGCCAGAATTCAAGTTTGTCTTTTTAGAATATTTGCCCAGACCTGAAGGCCATCCTTTTGAAGCGCACAAACTGATTCTTGTGTCATAGCAACGCCGACTTCCCACAGCAGCGTCGACCACGACCACGACCACGACCACGATGTCGACGCCGACGACGTTGCTGACGCTGCCCTCGGAGCTGATCGAGGCCGTCTTGATTTGTTCTTGTTCCCCTCGCACCGTCGCGGCCGTCGCACAGACATGCCGGACGTTGCACACGCTCGTGTACGAATCGCCTGGCTCGCATCTCTGGCGCGAACTCTTCCTTGCCACCTGGGACGACCCACGCCCCGCCCTCGACCATCGCGCACTCGTCGACCCCCGCATCGATCTTAGTACCACCTGGGACTGGGCCGCCGAGTACCGCAGACGGATATCCGCAGACAAATGGCTCAAGGCATGGCGGCGCGACATCTGTCTCCCGGATCACGCTGACACACTCTCCGACACCGACACAGAATGGCGTACCACCGCCTTATCCGCGCTCACCGCCTTGCTCGACACGTTTCTCACTTTCCGACCCTTTCCCGTCATACCGCCGATTGCGCTGACGGTGCTCACG